>PVJS01024769.1:0-28401 GCA_004027185.1 Glis glis
TCTGTTGATGGACACCTAGGTTGGTTCCATAACTGTATGCTGATGTATCCATCAGTAGTCTTGCAGCCATAATCTAAATATCTGGCCACATAACTTAGAGGAAAGATTTATTTTCTTATGGTTTCAGGCTCAGTCCATGTGAGGCTGGGGACCATGGATCTCAGGACAAGGCAGTGGGAGGTGGAGGGAGAGCATATGGGCTGTACTCCTCACATCAGGAAGGTGTGAAGCAAGAGAGAGCAGGGGGAGGAGGAAACCTTTATATATTCCCCAAGGCTGCACCCCCAGGGACCCACCTCCAGTCACACCCTCCAGACCTACCAGGTACCACCCAGGTAAATCTGTTACAATGGATTTATCCACTTCTGGGATTACAACCTTCTTGACTCAATTACATCAGCTCCAAACATTAAGTGAGCTCTTTAGGGGACATTTTATATCTAACTATAACAGCCGACTTTAATTCTTTTGGAAATACTTCCATGTATTTTTAGATGGATGTCATCAATGTTCTTGCTGAGACTTTCTACTTCTTTACTGAGGTTCCTAGCTTTCATTAGACTCAAGTATGGTTTTCATGCTGGCTTTAAAATAGTTTTCAGATAATTGTAATTCTTTGTCTCATCCGTATGTTGACATTCATTAATGGTGGTTTTAATGCAATTTGAGATCTTCTTGGTTCTTTGCATGTGGATCCTTAATGGAATTCTGGGCAGTTCCATGCCATGTGACAGGGCTCTGGAACTCTAGTGGACCTCCTGTCTGGCCAGGGGATGGGGCTGCACCTGCTGCAGAGGGGTCTAGTTTCCCACTCCACCTCCATCCACACCCAGGAAAAATTCTGTGTCATTAATCCAGACAGGGCTGAGAGTGCAGCTGCACACATGGCCTCTGTTGCCTCTTTAATGCTGAGTCAGGATGAAAGTCTGGAATCTCCAGTAAGCCCTCTGATGCCCTCTGGGTGGGAAGGGGAGACACCCCTGTTCTGCCAAGTGTACTGTAAATGCCTGCTCCCTGGTGGCTTCATGGGGTGTGGATCTTCTCCACCTGGCTGAGTTAAAAACACCTCCTGGTGTTTTGGTCCCACCCAGATGGAGTGGAGCTGTAGCTCCATGACTCTCCCTTAGCCTGAGCTCATGGGCATGGTGGTTGCTGTTGATGTCGCAGTGTGGGCTGGTAACGCCATTAGTGGGTAAGAATTTTCCATCTTTCTAGGATGACCTTTGCATTTACATGGCTAGAGAGGCAAGGCTTCTGTCAAGACACTTTTGTCTACTCTTGTCAGAACCTCTGGGTTGCAGGCTCCAAGTCTTAGATGTAAGAAGCAGAAATAAAATGCAGGAAGTTCAAGGGGCAGTGAGGCTGCCCCTTGGTCTTGAGAATCTAAGCAGGTCTGCTGTCTTTGCTTCACCCTTCCAAGCCTTCTGAGTTTGTTTTTTACACAATACATGGGTTTGTCAGTTGCCCTTTGTGGGAGGAATAGACAAACACACTCTACTCCATCTTTCAGAAGTCAAGTTGACAGGACTTAAAAAAAAAGTATACAAACTCTTTGACTAGTAACTGTTTCCTAAAATTATTTTTTTTAAAAAGTCTGATATACACACAACACTGTTCAAAGGTAGTTTATTATTTTAATAGTGAGAAAAGTTAGGAATAAATGGTACCCAGCACAGGAGGTGGGTTGCTTAGATATCATGGAAGGCAATGCTACTATTTAATAATGCTGTAATTCTTTACAACATACAGAAATATGCTCTGGATACAAGGCCCCAGGCTATGAGTGGATAAAATCCTCCAGGTACACGAGATTGCCCTCATTAGGGTACACATAAAGCTCAGGGTTGTGCAGCTGTGGCCCTTGGACTTCAGGCTGTGACAAGTGTCACCCAAGCCAGCAGAGCTGAACCCACCTCTGCTCCCCCAGCCTGCTTCCCTCTGTGATGGTGCCACTGGCTTTCTGCACGCAGGGATGCACAGTCACCATGCCTGTGGCCAAGTCCCTCAAAGACCATGTTTGCAATCAGAAGTTAATTTTTTCATAAGCTCCTGAACTAAGAAATCCATGCATGGCAAACAGTTTTCTTTCAATCAACATTGGCTGCAATAAAAATTTACTTATCAGTACGTTTAACTTCTTCCTCTCTCTCTTTTTTTCATTTCAAATCTTTAATCATTGTGAGTCAAACTGAATTATTCATAATTCTTAAAACAACATAATGTTTTGGCATGTTTGCTATAATTTAAAGCGGCAATTTAGACCGAAAGAAAACACTCCTCTTTATTCTTCATTTCAGCCTACAACTAAGCAATTAATCTCAGTTTGAGTTTGTACGACTGTTTAGTAGTAATGCCTTCCCACCCATTGGCACATTTAACTCCACATGAGTTCTGTAATTTTTATTTTTACTTTTGTTGTTAGAAATACAGCCCTTAGGCAAAATAAAGAAGTAATTACTTTTTGTCAAAATGTTGCAAACTAAAGCTCAGGGCATATAAAGTAGACTTCATTAGGGTTGTGTCCCTTTCTCTCCTGCCATTATTTTGCTCATGCAGAGAGACCTTAGTGAGTGAGTCTTAACACTACTGGACTCTCTTTATAGTTCTAATTATTAATTATCTTTCTAATTTTGACATAAGTTCTTGGATATATGGTATTATAAATAAGATATGCTATTAAAGATGCACAAATGCAACCCTGTCACTTGATATTTTGCCATTTAAATGCCTAATTATTTTTCCCCAGTACTTGGTAAGCTGAGACAGGAGGATCTCAGGTTCAAGGCCAGCCTTAGCTACTTAGCAAGACCCTCAGCAACTTAGCAAGAGACCCTGTTTCCAAATAAAAGAGGACTGGAATTGTTGGGTTAGAGGTAAAATGCAGCTGAGTTCAATCCCCAGTGCCACACACACAAATACTAAATAAGTAAATAAACAAACAAAAAGTGCCTATTTTTTTACGTTGCAAAGGGATTATGGCTATGCATCTCATTAGTAAAATACCTTTGAACTCAGAACAGTAGACATGCTAGTTTTAATGAGAAAACCTTTTTAAAACTTCCTTCAGGAAGGGGATCAGAGTATTCTCCACCTGTATTTAGATTCTGCAGGTATAATTGCATTATAGTGGTATCTGATTTTCATATCCTTTCCATGTACCATAGTGGAAAGTGGATGATTTATTACCACAGAGATTTGGACAAATTATTTTATTTTATTATCATTATTATTAATTTTTTTTGGTTCTAGGAATTGAATCCGGGGCATTCTATCTCTGAGCTATACTTGCAGCCCTATTGTAATTTTATTTTTGAAACTGGATTTCACTAAGTTGCTGAAGTCCTTGCTAAGTTGCTGAGGCTGGTCTCACACCTGCGATCCTCCTGTTTCAGCCTCCCAAGTACTGGGATTTCAGGTGTATACCACCACGGCCAGCTGGACAAATAATTTTAAAATACATTTCTCATACAGTGATGTGTATATCGTGGTTAAATATTATCTGGTCCCAATTCAAGAATGATTCAAGCACAAATGAGTGATCTGTGAAGCTTTTAAAAGAAGAATGGTAGCAAAGATGGAAAATAATGGATTATTGCCATCAAGAGTGATGTTAAATAGGGATCTACCTGTGACCCCAGTGAGAGCAAAACTGGGTTGAAATGGGTTTATGTGTGGAACATGGAAGAAAACTGGACAGTTTGCTATTATTCTACTGGAATCTCCCTACCTTATTTTGGTACCTATCATCCTTACTGTAATAACAAAATAACATGTTTTAGTATATTTCAGAGTTTGAAGTCCTAGGAATCAGTCTGTGAGAGAGATTATTGGGCTACATGTTGATTAGCATGTGTTTTTGAATCAATTCACATGGAAGGGAGAACATAAAAAGAGCAGGCAGAGGGCACAGGTTGTAATAAACCTGATGAGTTCCAGTCCAGGGCAGACTGGTCCTCCAGAAGTGACCCAAGTAGGATTGTGATGGCCAGTCCCTTTGGATTCCCATTGACCACTTCAGGCATGAAGCTGCTCCAGGAAGGTGCATGGTCTTGAGAGAGGTAGTTGCTTTAGCTGAGACAGTAGCTGAAGGCTACAACAGCTGTAAGCTGTATACTTGGGGACATGTCTAGTAATAGGTCAATAGATCTATCCAGGGGATGATGGTGGCACATTGTGGCCCCAGCCTTGCTCTGCTTGGAGAAAATCCCTTGTTCTAGGAGAAGCTCTCCAAGGACCCAGTGGATGTCTCCTCCTGGTAGGAACTTAGAGAGGGCAGTTCTAGGGCACCAACTGCAGCCCCAGGAGCATAGCTCTTTGGCTTTTTGGGGAATATCATAGATGCTCTTTGTCACTCACCACCACCATTGGTTCTAGATCCTCATTGTCAGGTAGCACTTCTGCTGGTCTTATTGGCTTGCTTAGTTACATGACCTGAAACCTCATCCCTGAGGGCTACAAGCTGCTGGTTATCATCCCATCTCAGGCAGAGGCTGGTGCACCTGACCTTTAACAATCCAGTTTGGAAGCAAAGTCCATAAAGCATTCAAATGCCTGGCATGCAGGCAGCTGCTGGACATCACCCCTACATCCTCCTGTGACTTGAGGAGGTTCTTCCCCCAGCAGCAGAGGGAGTCTTCGCCATACCTGCTAGTCTCTGGCACCAATTTATGAATTGAAATTTCAGCTCCAGTATCCCTGATGAAAATGTTCTCCCTGTGGGAATGAAGGTCTCCAAAGCTGCAAGCCCAGAGTTTCAAGGACAGGAAGTGCAGACCTCCTGAGTAGTCATGGACAGTCATGATTAGAGAGACCATTCCTGCCAGTACCCTGGAGCCCAGATTGGTGTCATCTTCCTGCTGGAGTTGCCCAAGGTACAATAAGGGAACTGTTTCAGAACCAACCAAGTTCATGGTAAGAACAGTGAATCTCATAGGAACAGATATGCGACATGTCCCCTTTGCTGTAAAGTGAGTCTGCATTCTAGGGTGATTCATGTGAGATCTCCTCATAGTAAATCAAATTTTCCCCTCAGAGGAGGAAAGACTAAACTCTTCAAGCCAAAAAGACCAATGTGCCTCCAGAATTGAGCCAACTCCAAACTAGATGCAGGAGAAGGCTGAATCCCTGAAGCCAGAAAAGTCAACATGCATCCAGAATTGTAGCCATCCAGAATCGTGCCTCTTCTTACACAGATGGAGTGGTCCAGGGATTCAGTAGATGGGATGCAGACAGACCTTCTCTCTATGTGCCCCCAACTTAACAAGGAGACATGATGATCTTTCAGGCCTTCAAGCATCAGTGTGTTCAGTCGTGGCCTAAAGTAAAAGTGTGGCTAATTCCTTTCTCCTGGTGCCACCAACTTTTGACTATCCTATAAGAAATAGATTTCATCCTAAGACCCATGTGAACTTTGAATATTTACAATTACTCACAGCCTTGTTTCATAAGATATAGAGCAATAGTTAGATTTCTTACATATCTAACTCAAAGCAAGCTGACTTTATTCTGCCTTATTTTATAGCAGATTAGTGTAGATCACATAAAATGCATTGGATAAATAGACAATATCACAATTTCTTAAATCATTGAGATGCATTTAACTAGTTTGTCAGCTTGAGAAAAACAGATCATTCTCAAAATATTATGATAAATTCCTAACATCCTAATGAACTATTGAAATAGTCAAGATCGAAACATTCATGGAACACAAGAGTTCCTCTTGCTGAAAGAAATTTGAAATCCCCGTTCTCTGAATTTTAAACAGTGAAGAAAATGATTCCTCAGATATGTGATTCACCTGCCTTAAGTTCTCTAGGGATGCTCTCCATGGCATGGAACATTCACTTCTGAAGATGTAAGTGGATATCTGTCACTCTTCTCAAGAACGAATACATATGTCTTCTAACAAAAAATTAACCAAATGCAAAGTACAGTACTATTGGAAAAGCTGTGGAGGGAGGGGAAGAGTGGAAGCTGGCATTCAAAGACTTGCTTTCAAACCATAAGTCAAATACCATGTTCACTAGTCAACCCTGGAAAAGCATAAGTTGCTAGCTTTTTGGAGAAGAACATTTGTACTTTTTAATAAGAAACATCACAATTTATCCTACTGGCTGTTAATTCCAATGAGCCAGATTTAATTGTAGAGCTCACATCAGGACCATCTTTGCAAGAATTCTTGCTTAATTTATTTTCCTGATTGTCCCAGAAACAAAGCCATTTTATAAAGCCCACTTTTAATTCAGCGTTATTCAGTAGAAAGGGTTTATAAAAAGGCATTCAAATTATTTCTTTTACATAAATGTAGAAAATGCATGATCAAGAATCCCTCAGTATTAAAATATTCCCACATATACTGTGAAAGCCAAGATTTTTGCGGGAAATGCCTATCATTTTGTACAGCACACCTCCAGTTATTTCATTAGACACAAATGAATAACAACTGATCCCTTATTATTCAACCAGATCTTTGATAGGATTATCTCCTCCACATACAGAAAAACAAATTGAATGCATTTTAGATTTATGACTCAGTGCTTTCTTTCAAGAATACCAGCGTGCAAGTGAAAAATCATGAGACGCATGACAAATTTACCTTTGGATGCAAAGTGTAAGCCAAACACCATTGCAGAATGGGAGTTGAGGCAATATTTTTCTTAACCTAGGATTGCCTATTTTTTTTTGAACATAGCTCCCAAAGGGAAATGTACATGTCAAAACCGCAGGTGGAAGCAAAAGAATTCACGTGGAGAGAGATTTAATTGTGGAGGGATTCGACACTGCCCCCAGGCATGGTTGCAGCAAGAGTATTAATGATGAGGCAAGAAACATGGGAAAGAAATATTTGATGCTGCTCAAGGAAGCATAAAAGACCCACAAGACTGCCTTAACTCAGTGCAGGGAACTAACAGCAGGCACATTTTTATTTATTTGCATCAATTCTTACCCACTGTTATGTACAGATTAGGAGACCTGCACAGAGAAGGGATTATAGCAAGTGTGGGAATGAGGACACAGGAAGGGAAGCAAGGCTCTGAGGTCCTGCAGTCAAGTCGATCCTGGAGGTTGTGCAGAGTTGAATGCAATGGACCTCGTCAAGGGGCTGGGCCTGTGCTCCTTGACACACAACATTTGGTTTAGAACTGTGATTTTTTTCTAGATCTAAAACTGGAGGTGTATGTATTCCTACTAGGAATATAGAATCCTTCTTGTATATGACTGATATTTACATTTTTTAAACAGACTCATAAATATGCCTGTTCCTTCACCACCTTCTAGAAGCAAACATCTCTGAATCCTAGACCCATTCTTCAAGGGACATGATGTGGTCACACTGTGGTGTTCCATCCAGTTGCTCTGTCATGAAGGACCAGACACCCTGGCTGGAAACATGGCAGCAGTCAGACTTAGCCCTCAGCTTCTGTGGATGCTGTTGAACTACCAGAGGCTGACTTTGCCAGGAGCACATCACATCAGTCATTAATTAATATGAAAAATTTAATATCTGGCTACTGTGGCAAACATAGGGAAATCCTGAAAGACCATTGCAATACCATAACTTGTCTTGAGTTTGCTTAAGGTAGTTATCAGACCTGGGAAGAAGCTCAACTTTTTCTGCTACTTCTGGGGGACCTGAGCCAAATGGTATTGGGGGCAGTTAATGAAGCACAATGTCTATAGGGACAAAAGAGATGGGCCAGCAACATGGATAATATTGAACATAATCCATAAAATAATCCAGGATAAATGATCATGATATCAATGGCGGTTACTCCAAACAAAGATCAGATTCCGGCTGAGATGGAATGCCACAAAATATTGGAATCAAATTTTCAAGAAACTTTATCTCCATGCAACTTGGGGTTGGCGACTCCTGAGGGACAGGAAGCAATCAGTCAGGCCCTATGCTTGTCTCAGATAGTCATCATGAGAGTCTCCAGAATCTCCACTTGTGGCAAAGGCAAGGGGACTAGGCATGAGAGAGGTTGAGAGGGAACAAGGTGGATAAGATTCACAGGATGCGTGGAAAAAGAAATCTGGCTTCCTACAGAGGGTTCTACAGCAGAACACCAAATAGCCTGTGCCTCTAATGAGAATGTCAAAAGCAAAAGTAAGAGCCATCTGAAGAGTTTAGTGGAAACAATATTCAGTGCTCATGCCAGGCTGAGAAGAGTGCTGTTCCCTCCTGCCAGATTGGAAAACAATTTAGCTCATGGCGCATGAATTAGAATGCATAGAACAGTTCTGGTTCACTAGAGCATAATTATCCCTAGGCTAAAGGTTGCCCTGACCACACCTCAAAAGCTATTAAAAGCAATATCCAGAAGGTTCAAACTCATTGCAAGTAATTTAATTGTACTCTACAAAAAGAGCTCAAAAATATTTATGGGAATACCAAAATGCACAGCAAGCCATAAAGTAAAATGTACCATGACTGACCTGCAATCAAAGATCACTAGACATGGGAAGACGTAGAAAATGTATTTCAGAAAGGAAACAGAAATCAACTGGTCAGAACCAATGCAGAATTCACCCAGCTGCAATGTAACAAAACAAAGATTAAAATAGCTAGTATAATTAAACCCCATATATTCTAAAATGAGTTACAGACCTGGAAGAAAAATGACACCAATTGTGGAATGTGAGTGAGCATGCTTCTACCACCCCATCCCCTCACCTGCAGGAGCTGCCTTGAGCCCTGGGACATGATTATGGGATAGGATACCTCTCCATGGAGACCATGCCTGTTGACTTGATATGGTAGATGGAGTTTCTGCCCTGGTCAGGATGTGGCGCTGAACAATTCACATGGGAAAGGAAAAAAAAATGGTATTTTTTCTTAACTTTTGGTTATTTTGGATTCTAATTTAACTTAATCCAAGCTATTAACTCACTACTGCATTCAACAGCAATGAAGAAAGAATTCCTGTTTGCTTAGGGGAAGCTCATAGATGTGAGAATTCAGAGACGAACCTGGGATACTGGTGCCTCCCCTTGGGTGTGACACAGATTTGTCTAACTCACTCCTATGATACATCAGAGGGCTGACTGTGTGTGACTGATTGATAAAGGATCACTTGGGAAAGTGTTAGAAAAAGTTCAGGACATTGGTAGATGACCCCCTTCCCCAATATAATCACATCCTATAGGAAAGTCCTGAAATCAGGCTGCAACGACATATACTGAATGCAATGACATATACTTCAATGATATGTACTGATGGAAAGATGCATGTGTTTATGGTGAGGAAGGGATTTCTGCTGGGAGCCTGGGATCTAAACAGTGGAGATTCCTGTAATTTATAATCCTGCAGAACTGAAAAGCCAATTTTTCAGTCCCTAATGATGCTATTATAGGCAGCAGTTTAGTGGAGGCAGAGGTCTCAGGAGACAGAGATGCAGTGCCCTCCAGAAACCAGGGGCCTGCTGGCAGAGAAGGAACTAAAAGCCTGGATAGTCCCCGTAGACAAATGGCCTCTGTTGTGCTTCCCTAGCTTCCTTTTCCAAAAGGAGAATTGATACCTGGTTATCTTACTTATTCACCGAGGTAGGGGGTGAATACTATCTATAGTCAAAGTTCAGATTTTCAGACTCTAAGTAGCCACAACTGGCTGTGTGAGCAACTCTCTGGGACCCCATATTTGACCTGTGTGCAGTGCTTGGAGGTGGTGTTGAGGGTACCTTTTCCTTGAGGAGAGTGAGTGCTGCTTGTGTAGTTAGAATTGTTGGCATAAATAGTGGAGACGCCCCAGTGTGGGGACTGTGGTCAGGTTTGCTAGACATCCTGGGCATGCATCCTCCAATTCTGTAGTAAAAGGCCCCCCATATTTTTTGGTGCATGAATTTCACAAGCAAAGTCCCCATGTGAAGTCTCCTGTCTGACCATTCAGGGCATGGGTCAGTTTCTGGTCCACGTGGTTTTCATGGATGCCAACAGTGCTGCCATTGGAAAGTATCCTCAACTTTCTCCCCTTCTTCTGCTCTGCTGCCTGGATTGGAAGAGATGGTTGGAGCAGGAACCCACATGTCAGACCTCAAAGCCACCTTGATGACAGAATTAGGAAGCAAGAGACCAGGCGTCATCAGCCAGATTCTCCACCCTGGTGTGCTGTCATGATGGCGGGTAAACTGCTCTACACAGACATGTACAGGAAAAAGAAATATCACAATATCACAGGTGTCTGCTTCTATCAGTGGATTATAAACTTGGTCAACAGGCCGAGTGAAGGCATTGTGCATTCTTCTGTTGGCAAGAGGGAGCCGCCGAGAAACTGTATGTTTCAGGAAAGCTGTGCTACCCCTTGAAGAGGTGGGTGCAAGGGTGCGAGGGTGCGAGGAGGGACAGCCAGGAGAGAGGGGGAGCTCAGTTAAAAGGCATTATAAAACTAACAAGACACCCACGAAAATATATGTTTCTAAGACAGCTGGATCCTCATTAAAATACAGAAGGTCAGACTCTTTGGAAAACTGGATCTGCTCAAATAAATTAAGGCTCAAAAATAAAAACAAGTAAACACAATACTTTTTTGTATATTAATCACCTTCAAAGCAAAAACCAGAACAATGCATATATTGAAGGAAAATGTACGGCAAAATAGAACAGAAGATGGAAATTAGGAAATTAAAGTTTCCCATTGTCCTGTTCACTCTATGCATAAGGACGAGTATATTAAGATATCTGTGATGGGTTAAAGGTGTGTACCTTGAACAAATCATCGAGAACAAAACAAAAATAGAGTCAATAGCAAATTCTGGAATAAGAATTATAAAACACCGCTAATTAATTCTAAAAAGGTCAGAAAAGAATAAAGTAAAAAAAAAAAAGGAGAGATGATATGAAAACAACCAGCAAGTGGATAAATTCAAATTCAATGATGTATACAATTACATGTAATGTAAAAGGTTAAGCACAGCAATTAAGAGCAGGGATTGTCTAGACTGTTACAGAGAGTTTCAGTTTATTTTGGGTTTTGAGGACACCCATTTTAATTGTTGACATGGATTAGTAGTGAAAGGATGCATGTCTGCGTCAATGTGCATGTGTGTGTGAGTGTGTGTGTGTGTGTGTGTGTGTGTGTGTGTGTGAGTGTGTGTGTGTGTGTGAGTGAGGCACTGATCACAGGAAGGCCAGAGATACTGCACGGACATCGGCAGGTACACAACTCAGAAATAACCTAAGGACACACAGAGAGAGGCTTCACAGAGACCATGGGGGCCATCTGCAAAGGCATGAGAAATCTACATATGAACAAGCACATAGTGAGCTTCAAAATATACCAGAAAATAAGCTGATGTAGAAAAAAAGGAGAAATGTAGAAATTCTGCACATATTCTTATAGGAAATAAAGGACAAAGGATTGTGCTACTCAGTTTAGGAGTCCACAATTACTCCACTGAAGAAGAAAGATATTTAAGAACGGAAATCTTACAACAATATCCTTCAGGTATAGAGCCACAAAAAGTCTTCACAAAATATTAGTCAATGGAATCCATCAACATACAGAAGGCATTTAACGTGATGGCGCACGCTTGTAATCCCCATACTTTGGGAGGTGGAGACCGGAGGATCCAGGTTCGCGGCCAGCCTCAGCTCTCTCACTCTCTCTCCCTGTCTCTCTCTCCGTCTCTCTCTCTCTCTCTCTACTTAGTGAGGCCCTCTGTAACTTCGTGAGACCCGGTTTCAAAATAAAGTATAAAAAATAGGGCCGGGGGTGTAGCACGGAGGTAGAACACCCCTGGGTTCAATCCCCAGTACCGCAAAAAAAAAAACAAAAATCAAAACAGAAGACATTTAACATCATGATCAGTGGTTCATCTAAGAAATGCAAGAATTGTACAATATTTGTAAAACAATCAGTATTTTTATCATAGCAACAGACTATGAAAAGAAAAAGTACATAATCATTTCAATAGATGAAGAAAATATTTAAAAAATTAAAAATTCCATTAATGATATAATTTAACAATTTAGGAATAAAACAGAACTTCTTCAACTATTAAAGAACGTTTTGACTGATGACAAAAAAATCTACACTTATATTATGCCATTAAGTTTAAGACGAATGCTTTTCTATTTGGATTAGAAAATAGACAAGGATTTCTTGTACCAGCCCTGACAATCTGAAAAAAAATAAAATAGAGCAAGGATGTTACAAAGGAAACAATACAGCTATTTTTATCTACCAATGGTATAATTGTCTATTATGCAGAATTTTCAAAACCAGTGAAAAGTAATAAATGATTCATTCATAGTAATTAACAAACTGAGCTGGGTGTAGTGGTGTATGCCTGTAATCCCAGTATATGGAAGGCTGAGACAGGAGGATCACAGGTTTGAGGACAGCCTCAGCAAATAGTGAGACTTTCTGAAACCTAGCAAGACCCTATTTCAAAACAAAAAATAAAAACGTCTGGGGTTATAGCTCAGAGGTAGAATACCACTGAGTCCAATCCCCAGTATCAAAATAAAAAACAAAAAAAAACCTGATTTTAAAATTACAAGGAAGCCAGGTATTGTGGTACATGCTTGAAATACCAGTACTTGGGAAACTGAGACAAGAGGATCACAGGTTTGAGGCCAGCCTCAGCAACACCTTCAACAACTTAGCAAGACCCTGTTTCAAAACAAGTAAATAAATAAGTAAAAAAGGACTAGGGGTGTAGCTCAGAGGTAGAATGTTCTCAGATTCCCCAGTACAAAATCCCCAGTACCAAAAAAAAATGGAAAAGAAAAATGCCTATAATATAAAACCTATTGTGAACACTAGCTGCTTTCAGGATGTTTCATAAAGCCACCATAATTGAGACCCTGTGGTATTGGCAAAGGGACAGGCAGGCAGGTCCATGGAACGGGACGGAATCTAGAAGGAATAGTTGTTGACTGGGCACCAGTGTCATGTTGGTGGCCCTGGATAGAAAGCACATGTGGTGGTCACCACCTGGCTCTCTTTGGTCTTAGGGTCACTGAGAGGAGCAGAGAGTAAACAGGCGATTACAGCCACTGTCCACAGGGCTTTGGAGGGAAAGAGCCCAGTGCAGGGATTATCAACTATGCACTCTGCTTCTCAGAAATTTGAGTGCTCCCTTAACATTTGGGGAGCACTTTCAGCTTTAAGAATCCCAACTTGCCCCGCTAGAAACTGGAGCCTTTTCTTCTTCAGCCTCCCAGGACTCCAGCATCCAGCTCAGCTCCCACTGGTCAGAACACTCATCATAAAGCCAGGCTGGAGGGGGGCACAGAAGATGTGGAACCCCTGCCTTGCTGTGGAGATAGTGCACATGCTCCCTGGGGGCAGAGGTGAGGAGGACAAGCCATGATCTGGTGGACTCCAGGGTGGCTGAACAGAAGTAGTGGTGAAAGTAACTGAACTTGCAGGACATGTATAATATAAAAATCTGCGTCCACTTAGAAGCAGTGTGGTCCCAAGTGGCTACCTGCATGCAGAGAGCCAGAGCAACCAGCAATTGATCCAGAGGTCCAAGTGCTGGTGTCTCAGAATAGGAGTGACCAATGATACAGTCTCAGTCCAAGGTGGAAAGGCTGCCCGACTGCTCTGTGTTTCTGAAGGTGGGAGAGGAGCTCCCGAAGACACCACCTGTGGACAGCTTTTAAGAAGTCTGGTTACAGAGATGAAGGTGAAGATGTAGTTTTGGGGCAGAGGTTGGAAGTGAAGGCAGCAGATCAGGGGTTTCTCTGTGTTTTTCTGTGCTTTTCGTTTAAGGATGAGACAGTCTGCTTGAAGCTTGATGGGAGGCACCAACATAAAGGAAGACAGAAAGTGGGGAGCCCAGGAGAGAGCCTCACATGATGAGTTATTACCTGCACTACACTCTTGTGACCTACATTCAACCCATGTGATTGTCCTACCTTTCACACAGCTTACAAATGGAGAGATTCCTATAAGGAAGACTTAACAATTAAGTATATATTTGTCTTCCTTAAAAACACGTGGAAACATCCTATGGGCTAAGAGAGTCAAATTGTCTTATATAGGCGATCTTGTGACACAGAGGTATGAAATAAAATTTAAAATGACAATGCTAAAGAATGCTTTTAAATTGTCAGCGTTGGATGGAGTAGCATAAAGAAACAAAGGATGTATTTTTAGGCTATAATTAAAATTTTATGACATCCAGTTGGGGACTGAAACAAGTCAGATCTGGTAGAGTTGCTTAAAAAGTCTAAACCTCACAGGTATTCTCTAAATTTCCAAAAGAGATAGGCTATTTCTCAACCAGAGAATATAATATTCAATGGGAGCACAGGGTAGAGTGTGCGGCTTGCTGATAAGAAGGACAATGAGCGCAGTATAGCTAAGGGTGGTGCCAGGGAAAGTGAACTACTTAAACAGAGCACAATATGAAATCTCAAGCTCGGTCAGCACATCACGGGGAAATTATTTCAGAATGTCTATGCAGAGGAATTTAGGAATTAAGGTTGATGTAATAGGGGAACTAACAAAATTCAGGAGTGTAGGACAAGGTTCAAGTATCTCCAAGTGATGCCTCTGTTGTCCACATGTCGCAGTTGTTGTTAAATCACCTGGAGCAGTGATGTGACTGTGAAATTGGAAGTGAAATCGAATCTTTCCTTTTCATAAAGCAAATGCATTCAGCAAGGTATATTGAGTGACACGAGAAGGGAGCGCTTGGGGAAAGTTAAGATGCTCAGGTGAATGGAAGGAAGTGTTCTAGAAACTACTCGGTTTTTTTTTGTTGTTGTTTTGTTTTGTTGTTGTTTGTTTTTTGTGATACTGGGTATTGACCCAAGGGCGTTCTACCTCAAAGCTATACCTCCAGCCCTATTTTATTTTTTTTGTTTTTGAAATAAGGTCTCACTAAGTTACAGAGAGTCTCACTAAATTTTTGAGGCTGGCCTTAAACTTGCAACCTTCATTTCCCAGCCTCCCCAGTACTGGGACTGTAAGCATGCACCACCATGCCCAGTTAACCACTGTGTTTTTGTTTTGTTTTGTTTGGTTTGGTACTGGGGATTGAACTCAGGGCCATTCTACCTCTGAGCTACACCCCCAGCCCTATTTTATTTTAGTTTTTATTTTGAAAGAGGGTCTCACTAAGTTGCAGAGGGCCTCACTAATTTGCTGAGGCTGGCCACGAACAGCGATCCTCCTGTCTCAGCCTCCCAGGTACTGGGATTACAAGTGTGTGCCACCATGCCCAGTAACCACAATGGTTTTAAGATGCAATTACTCAAATTGCATGTGTTAGGTATTATTCATCACAGTTCTTTTGACAGAAGTTTAAACTAAACACTTTAGTAGAGTGCAATCTTAAAATACTTCCATGACCAATAAGACTGATAGAGGAGATAAGTTCAGCTAAATCCTTCTCACATTTATCCTGGACAACAATGTGGCTAAAAGGTAGGCAGTTGTACAAATAGCAATTTTAAAAGAATGTGGCTAATTGTTATTTATTACAAGGATACAATATTTTATTTGCCTGCTTATATTTGTTTTTAAATTTATGTATTCATTTGAAATTGTATTCTATTTTACATCTGAAATGGTTTGTTTTGAGAGCTAGTTTGTGACCTAGATATCAGAGTTTTGCTTGTGTGATGATGGCATTAAGGATGGTGGGTAAGGACATATGGGAAATCCTCTCCTCCATGAAAGTCTTGAGAACACCAATACCACTTGACAAAACCAGTATTTTCAGGAATCTGAAAGTTGATGAAAGTTGTGCAAGGGTGCCAGGAGTGCATATTCAAGAACAGCAGGTCTCTGTAGCTGCAGTGAGCTCTGCGGCACTCTAACTTGCCTCATCCCACCCCCTCCAGCTCCGTGCTGCCCTTGAACACGTGGCTAATACAATCATGGTGAAAAACAGGAGTCAGACTTCCACTAGAGGAGTCATAACTGAGCTGAAGACTTTCCAAGTCCCATCTCCATAGCGTTGCTATTATGTGACCCACCTCATGGTTCTGCGGGAAATCCATTTATGTGACATGTCAATTACTTGACCCAACTCAGAGTTTCAAAGCATGATTAGCCTTTCCCTTGAGGGAATTTGACACAACAATTACTAGATTTAGTTTAACATTGTAGCTGTCTAAAGCTAAGATAACCCAAAACAAGCAAAGCAAAGAACTTTAAAGGAAAATTTTGGGAATTACAATGCCCAGAGAAGCTCTGAAAAGTTCTGACATACCCAGGAATCTAAGGCCATGTCTGTGCCAAACACAGTCTGCAAGCCCAAGATTGCACATGCTCCATAAACACCTGAGAAGGTCCTGAGGTCTCTTTTCTAGCTTAACTTGTGGCTCTGCATGAGTAGGAAGTGAAGGCTAAAGTAGAGCTATCTCTCTAAATGTTGAAGGCATGCACCACCAGGCACACAGACATCTGCAGCAAACATGGGAGGATCGGAAGGCTCTAGGTATTTGAGGAAAATTGTCCAATCATCAGCTGACTGCTAAACTCACAAAGCAGTCTTCACTGGCTGTATATAGCAAAGTATACAGACTTCACGAAATTAGTGAAACTTATTCACTAAGCACACCACCAGAATAGCAAACCCTGGTAAAAATGGATGGATATGGTTTTCTGAGATACCACAATATAGAATTTAAAATGCCCAGTTTCTACAAAAAAAAATGGGACAAGAAACAAGATCTTCAGGTGTACACATAGAAAAGAAAATCTCCAGGAACTATCCTCAAAGAGGACTAGATCTTGAACTGACTACACAAAAATTGAATCAGTTTTTTAGTCATCTTCAAACAACTAAAAATGCAAAATAAGTAATCAATTTGGGAATAGACAAATAAAAAAGTGTGAAAAGTGGCAATCAGGGTACCTGGGTATGTGACTCATTGAATTTATCCTACTGTACTTCGGATGGTTGAGTGTGCTTGAAAGTTTCATTTTTTTAAAAAAAATCTAGAAACTCTGGTGAAACTTAAAGATGTTCTTGATTGGTAGATGATCTCTTTCATGTGTTGCTGGCTCCTCTGATTGGTCAGTTCTTCCACCCTGTGAGACCTACCCTGTGAGACCTACCCAGGCTGTGTGCCTGGTAGGTCCACCCTGTAAGACCCACCCAGGCTGTGTGTGAGGAACAAAGGGCAGAACTTAGAGAGGTCTCACCTAGAGACCATCTTTTCAGGAGTAGTACCCATTTTTATGCCTTCTTTTGAAAAATGTCTATTCGAGTCTCTTGCCCATTTTGTAAACTGGTTGTTTAATATTGAGCTGGTTGTGTTCTAAATATATTTTGGATTTTAACCTCTTATCAGATGTATGGCTTACAAATCTTTTTTTTTTTTTTACCATTCTCTTCAGTATGTTAGTTCTTTCCTTTGCTGCATAGAAGCTTTCAGTTTGAAGTAGTCCCAATTGTCTGTCTTTGCTTTTTTTTGCCTACACTTGTGGGATCAAATCCAAAAATTTGTTGCCCAAATGGATGTCAGTAGTTTTTCTTCTATGTTTTCTCCCCATAGCTTTACAGTTTCAGGACTTGTGTTTAAGAATTTAGTCCATTTTGAGTTTATTTTTGTATATGGTGTGAGTCAGGGTCCAGTTTCATTCTTTTGTATATGAACATCCAGTTTTCCCAACATCAGTTATTGAAGAGACTTTTCTTCCCACTATGTATTCTTGGCACTTTTGTTAAAAATCCATCAACTGTAGATGCTCAGGGTCATTTCTGGGCTCTCTATTCTATTCCTTTGGTTTATTCATCTATCTTTATGTCAGTATCATGCCATTTTAACTACTATAGCTTTGCAGTATCAAGTGAAATTGGGAAATGAGACACCTCCAGGTTATGCTCATGATTTCCTGGGCTATTCAGTGTGTGTGTGTGTGTGTGTGTGTGTGTGTGTGTGTGTTATTTCATATGGATTTTGGAATAGTTTTTTTTTCTATGTCTGTAAAAATGTCATCGGCATTTTGAGAGGAATTGCATTGAATCTGCAGGTCATTTTGGGTAGTTTGGACACTAACAATATTAAATCTTCCAATCCATGAACATGGGTTATCTTTCCATTTATTTGTGTCATTTTCAAATCATTTCATTAGACTTTTACAGTTTCATGATACAGATGTATTTCTTCTTTAGGTAGACTTATCTTTAAGTATATTATTTATCTTTTAGCTATTATAAATAAGACTGTTGTCTTGATTTCTTTTTCTGATAGCTATTTTTGTGTATACAATGCACTGATTTTGTATCTTGCAACTTTACTGTATTCATTTTTTAATTCTACCAGTTTTTGTGGAATATTTAGTTTTATTTTTTACATAAGGTCATTTGTCAGCACACAGAGATAAGTTCACCTCTTCATTCACTATTCTGAATCCTGTTATGAAGCTAGATGGCCAGATGTCTTGACTGCAGAACATCAGTTTGCGACTACTATGCTGTACAACATTGTTATGAGGCTTTGATGGCAAAAGATATTAATTTGACACTGTTCCTTCCTGGTAGTAATAACCGAATCAATACTGTATCATATTTGTGAAGTGTTTCCTCAGGGAATTAGATTCCTTGAAAAATGCTAGTTGCATATCTTACCTGTTTTTTCCAGAACTTCTGGAAATATAGAAATACAAGGCAAACACCCTCCCTGCAGTGATATGAGGTTAACAAAAGCCATTTCTAAAGCTCTCTGTTTACTCTGTTATATACATCACAGAAGTCTCTGGTCCAAACCACTTTGCAGAGCACCTCCCTTCAATACCTGCAAGCATTTATTTGCTTAAGTTCTCACCTGTGAGACCCCAGGGCTCAGCCCCCTGCGGGTTTCATACTCTTT
Organism: Glis glis; assembly: GCA_004027185.1. NCBI lineage: Eukaryota > Metazoa > Chordata > Mammalia > Rodentia > Gliridae > Glis > Glis glis. The sequence goes on from PVJS01024769.1 coordinate 18,781, forward strand.
GCCTTCCTGGATGGAATTCCAGTTCCCTCTCAGAGCAACGCAGGGATTTCCCTTTGCATCAGTGGCGAGCTGAGGATGGCTTCTCCCCCGGGACTGGCCTCACACAAAGACCACAAAGACTCTGGGGGTCCTGCTGGACCATCCTAGTTTCAGATCAACAGATAAAGACACATCTCATCTTATACCTTCCCCAGAGGAAATTGCTCAGATTCCCTGTGCTTATTTTTCTTTTAACTCAAATCCACCAAAAGCTTGGGTATGACTGGAAACCACTTCAATGCCCCCACAGGAATGAAGATTTTATTTATCTCTCTTTTTCCCCCCTAACCCGATAGATCCAGAAGTCAACATTTCTGATAGTAACTCATTTTTCTACACTCCTTTTTTTCAACAAGCCCATGAATATCTCTCAAAATATATACATGTGGCATATTGTCATTTACATTTTATGTGAAGACGGTGGTCCTCAATGTGTTATGCCCAGATCATGAATATCAGCAGGAATTGGGAGCCTTTTAGGAATGCAAACCCTCAGGCTGAGCCCCAGATCCACTGTGACAGAGCCTCCAGGGGCCATGTCCCCATTCTGGCCACACCAGCAAGCCCTCCAGGGGTTTCGATTCTCAAGAAGGTGAGAAACTGCTCTAGAGTCATGATTTCCAATAACTTTAGCAGACAACAGTTCAGTTCCTCCTTATTGTAGCACTATGAGCCACACAGTGGTGTTTAGAGATGCCCATTTATAACTGACACAACTGGGGCTCTGCAGTTTTGTGTCTTGCCCAGACAGATTGGCTGGGTTCTGGGCAGAGGCTGTACCTGATGGGGCATTGCTCTCCCATTATAAATCAAAGGCTCAGAGGAAGGGGTAGAGCAATTCTCGCAGAGTCTGGCACATCCTGGGATTCATGTAGGTCATTCTGCCCAATCTGTGTGTGTTAGCATGAGAGCTCCAAGTTAGTTTCCTCACAGAGGAAAGAGGTAGATGGCAGACTAGATAGTAACATACCACATTTGAAGTAGTGAATTTAGATTAGAAACTGCTAATCTTTTTAGATAATCCCCTGTTATTATTTTTATTATGATTCATGCACTAATTAACACAGCAGATGACCCCATACAACAATGATAAAAAGAATCCAATACCCAGTTGCCTAAAAAATTAAAATGAGAGAGAAAAAACTATTTTTTCCTCTCAAGGAATGGCCCAGAAAAAGGCAGTTGAGGCCATAGATTTCCTTCTCTACATTCACGGCAGCTGCTCCAATGTGCTCAGTAACAGCCAGAGTAGAAAACAGAAAGAGGCAGGTCACGGCCTTAAATCCCTCATTAGTGCCCTCCGAGAAACAGGGGACAGAGCAGGCCTGTTCCAATTCCATGGACAAGAGCTTTGCTGCATGGCCAAGCTATGAAATGGGATCTCCAGTAGAGATTCTGGGGTGTCCTGTTTCTACAGACTCAGGGTTGATGTTAAACAGCAGTCTCTAAGCCAGCTGTACTTCTCAGGGGGGAACTGCCTCCATGTAATTCCAAAGATGACTCTGATATAATCAGGACCAGGGAAAGTCACAGGTTTTGAGAGATTGAAAAAAATCATAATTTTTGAGTTGCAAAGAACAACAGGAATTCTTTAATTCACCTGCCTCTTCACAGGTGCAACAGTGTTCACACAAACTGAGAAGGCTTCGAAGACGTTTGTAAGGTCGAGTGAAGAATCAGGATGAAGATCTAGGGGGCTCATCTAATAGAACTGAATTGTTCTTTGTTTATTTCTGTCCACGTTGCCATTTCTGAAATAAGATTATGAAATAGATACAGGGGTGGGAATGAATAAGAGAAGTAATTATAAAGTGGAGTGACATGAGAGAGAGATATAAGGGGGGGGGTTCCTGAAAGTAGAGAGTGTGATTTAATAAACGTTGAAGTTCAAACATGAGTATCTTTGAAGCAATCCCCTGCATATTTAAGGACAAGTTCACAAGAGCTTTGTTGAAAAGGTCATTCACTCAATTTCTGCCTCATTTGGGCTATATTGGGAAGGGTGAATGAATATTTTTAGCAATGACCTGGTGTTTCATAGTCTCAAAATTAAGATCAATAATATAGATTATAACTGACACCTTTTTCATTTTCTCTTTAACTAAAGTACTACTTTTCATAACAAGATCATTGTCACTTGGTCCAGAGCTCTATGATCTTTCATCCAGACCCTCCCTGTCTCCTGACTCATGCCTGCCTTTCTGTATTCTATTTGCCCACATTTGCTATAGACCCAGATAATGAGAAATGGCAAAGCAGATCATATCTCTCCTCTGCTCAGATTTTTTTCAATGGCTTCCACTTCCCCCAGGAAAGGAAATTCAGTTTGTTCTATCATGCACCCAACATTCTAGTCTTAGTTTACTTCCCAAGTGGACTGAAAATATGGGTATACACAAAAACATGTATGTCAATGTGCATCACATTAAAACTAATACCCCCAAATGGAAATGCCCCAAAGATCCCACCTAAATATGGTGGATAAATAAGAAAAAACATGACCCATTCAGGCAACATAATGCTCCTCAGGAATAAAACAATAAACTTTCTTCACTTATTAGAAAACATCAAATTTATCACCAATTCTTATTTTTCACCCATTCAACACTTAGCAGAAATTACTGATCATCTTTTACTACATACCCGGCATTTTGAACAAACACTTACCAAGCATTCTTTTATATTTTGGTGTGTGTGTGTGTGTGTGTGTGTGTGTGTGTGTGTGTGAACTTTTTTTGCTATCACCAAGATACTGACAAAAACAACTCAGAAGAGGAAAGCTTTACTTTGGCATGCAGCTTCAGAGGCTCAGTCCATGTCGACAGTCTCCAAACAGAAACATCGTGGCAGAAAGACATGGTGGAGGGAAGCTTCTCAGATCATGGAATCCATGTGCTCAGCACACACAGCCTAGACTCACACAGGCATCCAGGAAGCAGAGAGAGTACGAAAGAGGAAAGGGAAAAGATAAACCCTTCCAGGGCACGACTTCCTGCAACCAAGTCCCACCTCCCAGCAGTCCCTGCAGCTATCATTGGATTAATCTAGAGTAGCTGAGATGACAGGCATGTGCCACCACACCTGCTACAAACCTGTTTTCTTTTAAAGAACTTCTGGGAACCAAAGCAAAACCCATTAGAAGAGAAGGCACCAGTAGAAGAATCTGTTCAGAGGACGCCACCAGGTGCTCAATGAGACTTGAAAACAAACCTCGCCTCCCACCTGCAGGAAGGGGCCCGCTGTGGTCTGTATCTGCAGTGTCCCCAGGGCCCCCTGTGTTGAAGGGAAGGAAGCGATGTCCAGGGGTGGCTTTTGGGAGATGAGAGGATCATGAAGGTTCTAACCACATCGGTGGATCAGTCCATTTGATGAATCAATGATTGAATGGTGGTTACTGTAGGAAGGTAGGCACAGCTGGGGGACACAGGCCATTGGGGTGTGCCTTTGGGGACTATGTCTTGTTCCCCTGTCCCCGGTTTCCTGGCTACTATGAGCTGATCAACTTTCCTTCCCTGTGCCCATCCCCCATCATGTTGGGCCTCACCTCAGGCCCAAAGCAATGGAGAGAGTGAACCATGGATTGATTCCCCCGAAACCATGAACCAAATAAATCTCTCCCCCTTTAAGTTGTTCGTGTCAAGTACTTTGGTCACAGCTGTAGAAAGCTGAATAGCACAACAGTGTTTCCCAGGACCCAGCAGGGGCTTTGACCTCCTAGAAGAGGCAGAAGGGGCAGGACAGACCGAAGGCCATGCTGGACACACACATGGAGGAACAGATGGACAGATGGGAGAATGCAGATACAGATGGACACACAGATGGATGGGTAGATCAGTGGACCAGCGCACAGATGGATGGACACACAGACACTTGGATGGAATATGGGCTAACGGATGGAAGGTTGGAGGAGGAAAGGAATAGATGAATGGACAGATGGACCAAAACTTGGAGAGGCTATTGGACTGATGGACAGACAGACAGATAGGTGCAGATGCATGGACCATAAACAGAAAAACACAGATCCGTGGGCCATGGGTGATGCATAGACTCATGCAGGGATGCATGGCGCCTGCCACGTGTCCTAAGCAGGGCCATGCATCTGCATGGCTCCGACTCTCCCTCGCCTCCACTCCTGGGAGTCAGAAGACTGAGGGTCTTACAGTAGGTCTACACTCAGTACCAGCTTCTGTGTTTCCACATTGCCAGCAAGCCAGCTTCCCAGGCGCTGCCGCACATGGAGGGTCTGGGGACACAGTAGCTTTTGATGCTACAGAGAAGACAGAAGCAGAGACAGAAAGCTCCATGAGCACATGCAGCCCAGAATCACACGGGAAGCAGGGCTGGGTTTGTTCCAGGCCTGGGTTGGCAGGTATGCAGATTGACTGTGGTGATGCTGGACTCAGCAGAGTCTGCAGGACCCTCCCACGGCAGGAAGGGGGCACAGGACGGGGCAGGGAACTCTAGCCTTACATCTACAGATGGAAGAAGTTCAGGAATGAAAGAGGAGGAGAGAGCTATGAGCACACACACGCCTGAAGTCGTTGCTTAGTTCAGAAACTCAGTGCTCTGTCAGGTTGCAGTCCTCACCTGCAGTAAGACTATTCATGATGAACCTGATTCCTTCACCTAGAGCACTGTCACCGGCCACTGCACTCAGGCAGCCGATGGAACACCGGGTTTCTCCCCAGTGGACAAGGTAGCTGTTGGTGGACTGGTGTGCTATCTTATAGATGCTGATAAGTGATCTCTAGGAAAAATGTTTCATGAAAGCCAGGTGTTTAAAACTGATAAACACCAATGCCAGTTCTCTGTGATAAGGGTTTTGCTCTTTTCAGAATGTCAACGGCAAGGGAGTGTCTGCCCTCTGGCTCAGGTCTACTAAGTGAAGGGGAAGAAAGAAGCACTATGTGAGCCAGGAAGACTCAGTGGCTTGCATGGGGCTCACATGTTCTGACTGTCACTATTTTCCACAGAAACCATCATGGCCTTGGAACTGCAGCTCCTGGGGTGGCCCATCACCAGGGCCACCAGGCTCCCTCCCCAGGCCACCTGCTCCCACACATCTGGTGCCTTTTGAGTGCAGATATTGATGTGCTTGTTATATGGCATTTTGTACAATCAATTTTAGGACTCAGGAATTTAAAACATGTCCACTGCCTTCCAGGGGCAGCACAAGGATGCGCCATTCAGGTGTCTGTGTAGGGAGCTACCGTGCTCGGCAGAGCTCTGCATCTGTTTTACTGTGCATGCTGGCTTTTCTTAAATAAACTTCCAGTTTTTCCTTCTGTCCAATCAGCAGCCTTTGTATTTGATAAATTCCAAAATGTAAGTAAACCAAGTTCCATTAAAGTACACCACATTCATTAATCCTACTTTTACAGAAGACACGAGTTAATAATAATTTAAGATGAAAAGAAAATCTGTATGTAAAAATTACTATAAAGGCACCAACTGTTTGAACATTACAAGAGAAACAATGTAATAATTATTTTGAACAACAAGTCCCTAGTAAATGACTAAATCATTGCTTTGATTTGTTAGTAATTTCTAACAAAAATAAATTGATATTAAACTAATTTCATTCGAATTTATATCTCTCTTACAAGTTTAAAGGAATGATACAATGTTTTGACCTGCAGGACTCACAAAAAATTAAGACATTAAAGTACCATTTAAGCACAAGAGTAATAGTATATATATACATATATACATATACATGTATACATATATATGTTATAGTTAGATATTAAATGTCCCCCAAAGAGTTCATTTATTATTGTTTGGAGCTGATGTAATTGAGTCATGAGGGTTGTAATCCCAGGAGTGGATTTATTTTATTTATTTACAATGGATTTTTCTAGGTGGAGACCCAGGCCAGTAGGGTGTGTCTAGCAGTGAGTCCCTGGAGGTTCAGCCTTGGGGATTATATAAACGGTTTCTCCTCCCCCTGCTCACTCTCTTGCTTCCGGCCTCCATGGTGTGAGGAGCACAGCCCATGTTTCTCCTTCTCTCTGCCTCCGCCATGCCCTGATATCCACGGTCCCTGGCCTCACATGGACTGAACTCAAAATTGTAAGAAAATAAATCTTCTTTCTTCTAAGTTACATGGTCAATCTTTAGATTATAGCTGCAAAAATGCTGACTGGAATTACATATATATTCCTCTCTGTATCCCTCTATGTTAAAATTAATAATTTCTGTTGTAGCAGCAGTCGTGTGCTGGGCTTTGGTTTTCTTAAAGCTCTGTAAGCATGTAATTGGTGGCGGTTAATAATTCAGTGCTTTCTAATTCAACTGGTGTCCTGGGAAGTTATTACGCAGCCACTGTTTGTTGGAGCGTGTGTTATAAACCAGGTGTAACATGTTCAAAGCTGAGTTTAGTACTCAGGAAATCAGTGTAGCCAAGATGTAAGTACAGACCATCCTTGGAATGCTCTAGACTTCTTGGGCAGTTGGACTCACCTGATCTTAAGAGTGTGCTCTAGGAAATGGAGCTGTGGTGGGTGTGGAGGGGAGAGGTGGACAGGGCAGCTCATCGTCTCTCCTCCTGGGCCTTTCCCTGGTGCTCCGTTCATCTTTTCTAAGATAATTGTAGTTTTATCTCTCAGAAGTCTGCATGTCTTAAAACAGCATGTGCTAACATGCATGCCTGGGAGATATTCTTATATAACATGAATGAAAGTAGAGGAACTTGTCATTGTGTGAAAATAGTTATTTCCAAACTATTGATGGGAGTGTGGGTTGAGTTCTTAAACAACTTGCTTGACCAGACTAGAGCATGCACATTTACACAGACACACAGACACACAGACACACAGACACACACACACACACACACGTGCACACACCTTGAAGAAGTTTGTGAGACCATTATCAAACGCAAGTCAGCAATAGAACATGGCCTCCTGACCTTCCCTCTGTGGCAGAAGCTGTCTGTGTCCTATCCACAGCTCCTAGGAATCCATAGTTCCAGAATGTTCTGCTACATTCCTCTAGCTGCACAGGTGTGCTCTGTCTTGTCTCAGGAGGTGTGCAGCATCTGGGGAGGCTCAGGCCATGCACACCCCTGCCTCCTGACCCACAAAGGGCTCAGGGCTTAGCCTTCCTCAGCTCCCTGTAGGACTCACCGTGAGTCCCCACAGACATCTGCTTTGTAAAGCATCCCTTGCTGGCTTCATTCATGTCCAGTCCCACTTCTGTCCTCCCTGCCGTGATGCTATTGCCTGTCCTGTAAAGACAGACTTTCTACCCTCTTTCCAGAAGCAAAAGGGACTGCTTCTGCAGCAACCAACCTTCAACACCGCCCAAAGACCAGGCCAGGCCACTTCTGGACAGCTATACCTGCCCAGATCCCAAATCTGTTGACTGGAGCCAATTTCTCTTATGGAATACAACTGATGTGTGGTTTTCTGTTTACCTATTATCCTAATAGTTAAAGAATAATAAACCTACTGATGGCAAAGGAAAGAAAGAAATACTCGATTGAGCTCTGCATGAAGGTGTTTTTCTCCCTGGATGTTCTCCGCATGGGCTTTGGCATAAGGGCTCACAGGACGCAGGCGAGTAGCTGACTCCAGGAACTCCTTATAGGTCAAGGGGTCTGAAGGTAAAGCTGCACTCATTCTGGAGGCTGCAGCTTCCTGCACACCAGCTGCACCTGGAAGGGGAGCCAGGCTTCATGTAGCACAGCAGACGGGCAGACAGGGGCGCTCCCAGATGGCTACCAGAGGAGACCTGAGATCGTGCACCTTAGACCCTGTAAGCCAAGCTAAGGACAGGACCAAAGAACCAGGCAGCCCTTTTCCCATAGAAAGCCAAGTACTTGTCCCTCATGCAAGTACTGACAGAGCTCTTCACCAAAGGCCTGGTTACTAAACTGAGTGATGAATTCCTTGAATCAGCGAATTTAACCTTCTTCCATTGGTACAATGAGGACCTTTGCAATGAGATTATCTAAATTTTAGAGAAAGAACACTGCATTTTGTATGTGTGAGCTTGTAACACATGAAATTTGCATATGCAACATCATCATTTCTTTTTTCAGTAACTTATTAAGGAGAACATTAAAGCTAGATGAAGTGCAGCACTCTTAAAGTAGTTGAAATTTGTGTGTATACCACCACATCTTAAATATACAGCATTAACTAAAAGAGAAGACTGACAAATAATGCTGGGTTCAATCTAGCTGAGTGACCATCTATTAAAAATTGATCATGTGTAAGATACTTGGGTCACAAATGTCCAAGGCACACAGAGGTTGAGGATGCAGCCTCTTCCTTTCAGGATCTAACTCATCAGGGCAAAAAGAATGTGCAAAATGCAAAGCAAGAACCTAAATAGGAAGCACAAAGTCTGATTAAGAAAAGTGACAGGCATGTTAGAAAGAATTCAATAAACACAATGTAAATGAATGTAGGGCCCAGGAGAAAAGCAGCATAGCATTAGGCTGGAAATTTGTGCTGTACTAAAAGCAACCTGAATTTGTTTAAAGAGTACATAGGTTATTGATTAAACAATAAAGCCAATGTAAGTTTTCAGGCATTAGAGTAACATAATAGAATTGTATTGCAGGTTGCGTACAGTGGAGAAATGTTTATGGTGATTATTCATGCAAATGCAATATGCAAAACAGTTGCAATTGTCCAAGTAATCATTAGGAAGTGACTGAGTTACTGTGATGGCTGGGGACTTGGAAAGGAGGGTGAGATCTTAATGCGGGTCTTGTTATTGTATACTTGGAACCCACGTGGTACTTTTCTGTAGGAGATGGGAGTGGCAGAGAGGAAGAAAAGAGACACTCTGAGATTCTGGGCAGAGGACCTTACTGTAGAATGATACCATTAATTGACTCGTGGATGTCAAGAGAAAGACAGGATTTTGAGGAGATAATAAAGAGCTCACACATGGATTCCTGATGAGCATGTCAGAAATGTGAGACTGGAGATGCCAGAGATGGCGATTAGGCATGGAAATCCTGTGAATCCAATGGAGACGTGATATGGCGTGGGAAGGGGGATTGCAGATGAAAGGACAGGATGGGATGGATAAGGAGGGAACACAGATACATTCACATCATTTGCATTTAGAGTGGAAAAGGCGTAGGGTTGGTTTAACACTAGAAAATCAATTGATGTAAATCACCATACTAACAAACTGAAGAAAAAATATAAAACATGTTATTCTCTCAATAGATACAGATAAACATTTGAAAAGAACCCAATGTTCATTCTTGATCAAAACTCTCTGCAAACTAGGAATGGAATATTATTTCTTCCTCTCCTCAATTTGATAAAGTTTCTGAATGAAAACTTAAAAACATCCCACTCAGAGCCTGGAGTGGTGGTTCATGCCTGTAATCCCAGTACTTGGGAGTCTGAGACAGGAGGATCGCAGGTTTGAGGCCAGCCTCAGTAACTTAGCAAGACCAGCCTAGGCAACTTAGTGAGACCCTGTTTCAAAATAAAATAGGGCTGGAAGTATAGCTCAGAGGTAGAATGCCTCTGGTTAAATCTCCAGTAGCAAGGCTAATACTAATGTAATGATAATAATAAAATAATAATAATAATAATAATAATAATAATA
>PVJS01024770.1:0-28405 GCA_004027185.1 Glis glis
AACCTGGATCCTCCGGTCTCCGCCTCCCAAAGTACTGGGATTACAAGCATGCGCCACCACGCCCAGTTTATACCAGGTTTTTAAAAATGCCAGATTATATTTTTAGATCAACTGGATTTAAAAAAGATTCAGTTACCTCTGTGTATAAGACACACTACATCTTTTGGCAAAGAGATTGAAAGTAAAAGTTTGAAAAAGTTATACTGGGAAAATATTAAGCAACAACAACAACAACTGGGGGGGTATGTAATTAATAATAGATAAAATAACCTTAAGACAAAAAGAGAGAAGTTACTGGAGATAAGAGAGTTCTATATAATGCTCAAAGTACAGTGTACCAGCTAGATAACAAAGCTTAAAAATACAGAAAACAAAAATTGACAGAACTGCAAAAAGAAACAAAAATATCCACTATCGTCGTGGGAGATGTTAATGTACCTTTCTCAGTAATAAATTGACCAAACAGACAAACAGCTAACTCCAGAGTTGCGGCAGCAAAAATACAAAATAAGCTCAAAATATCTTACAGTGCCCCAAAATATGGACATGCTCAAGGAATGATGGGACCATGCCGGAAGAGAACCAGAGCCAAGTCCAAGGTGCACACTGGCCGAGTTGAGGGCTATTCAAGCATCAAAAGAAACAATTAGAGCCGGGCGTGGTGGCGCACACTTGTAATCCCAGTACTTTGGGAGGCAGAGACCGGAGGATCCGGGTTCACGGTCAGCCTCAGCTCTCTCTCTCTCTCTCTCTCTCTCTCTCTCTCTCTCTCTCTCTACTTAGTGAGGCCCTCCGCAACTTCGTGAGACCCGGTTTCAAAATAAAGTATAAAAAATAGGGCCGGGGGTGTAGCGCGGAGGAAGAATGCTTCTGGGTTCAATCCCTAGTACTGCAAAAAAAAAAGAAACAATTATAATTTTGGATTGTTATCGGATAATTATTATATACAGCACTCAAAGGCACTAGAACACTTCAAATCCAACTATTTCTCTCTCAAATAATATATTTAGGCACAGTAGATTTTTGTTTGAAAAATTAACCCTCTGAGGAATTATTCTTTTTTTAGTCAGTTTTTACTTAGATTTATCTGTATATTTAGCTGTGTCTTTGCTTGTGCTTTTTTAAAAAAGATTCACACCATCAATGTGCAATAGAGGAATAATCAAAACGAGGAAAACAGAAATTCATTATGTAAATTAATTAGTAATCAATTAAGGAATTAATAAATTTTATCAATCGATCAATTAATTAGTAAAACAAAGGGGGAGAAGCCCTTACAGTAGAATACCAACTAATAAATATAAAAGAAATGACAATTAAAAACATCACTGTTTGGCAATCAACATAGTAATAATTATTCAGAAAACAACCAGCAGATGTTAATTCTGGAGGGAAAAGTGAGTAATAAAATATTTGTAGAGTCTCAAATTATCTCTCCACAGGGTATCTATTAATTACTTATTAATCAATAATTTCCCCATATATGCTTTTTAATTAGCTGTACAACGGAGAAGCCTACACATACTCTGGTAAGGAAGTGATAGAACGTGTCAGTGTGCCCATTGATGGCGACAACCACCAACAGGAGCCTCCGGGGAGAGGGTGCATCCATCGAGAAAGACACAGCCTCAGCCAGATGTGGTGGCGCACACCTGTAAGCCCAGTACTGCGGAGGCTGAGACAGGAGGATCGTAGGTAGGCACCCAGCCTCAGCAATTTAGTGAGGGCCTCCACAACTTACTGAGACCCTGTTTCAAAATAAAAAATAAAATAGGGCTGGGAGTGTAGCTCAGAGGTAGAACGCCCCTGGGCTCAATCCCTAGGATGGATGGAAGGGAGGGAGGGAGGGAGGGAGGGAGGAAGGAAGGAAGGAAGGAAGGAAGGAAGGAAGGAAGGAAGGAAGTTAGTTCAATGAGATTCCCACAATGCATCCCTGGATCAAACCCTAAGGAAACATCAGACAAGCATACCGTGGGGCGCTGTGTACACAGTAACGGGTCTGGGTGCTTAAGAATGTCAAGGTCAGGAAAAGACAAGGAGCAGATGAGGGAGGCTGAAGAGGTCTCCTACCAATGCAGGGCGCCATCTGCGCCTGCACCCTGACCTGGGAAGGGCATGGCTGGGACAGTTAGATGTGATCTGGAGAACTTGAGGGTGCCGCGTGCCAGTGTTCATTTCTTTTGAGAGCTGAGTCTTATATGTAGAAGCGTGTCCTTGGAACTCCGCTGAGGTATTAATGGGTATGAGCCACTTATGCTCAGAAGGAATACTGCCAGCAGACGGGAGCTAAGCAATCAGGGCACGCCCTCCCTGCCATTCCTGAGCGCCATTACCCTGAAGCTCTCCTCTGCCTCCATTATTCTTATTATAATGAGCAAATTGTCTGATGTCAACAAACATGCTCACTGGAGAGTTGGGGATTAAATGTGACCTTCCAAACATCCAAGGTTAATGTTGACTGCGCTGATACAGAATAAACGAGAAGGGAAAGTAAAAAAAAACTTAGGAAAGGAAACAGCCCCTGGGAACAAAACCACCCAGGCCTGGCCTGCAAGTGCCAGGCTCTCTGCAGCCCTAGTCTTACGCTTTAAAGGAAAGGAACCTTCCTGCAGTGTGACCGCCAAACACCAGTTGCAGTGCTACAATTCTCCATGGGAAGGGAATCTACCAGGTCCTAGACGGCAGAAGAAATTAGAGTGTATCGGCCTGTATGCCAAAATCAACTCACCCTTTCTCTGCTGTGACACCAGGGACAATCCCTCCTTCTGCCAAGGTGAGGTCTTTCCCCTCACCTAGAGACCCCTTAGATGACCGGCCTCAGAAGGGTCAGTTACAAGGTCCTAGTGCAAGAACACAGACCCCACCAGCAAATGACAGCTGCTTTATTCTCGTGTCATCTGTATTCACTGTGGTTTTCCCAAGGCACTTAAGCATGAGAGGATGTTGAAGGTGCTAGCCATTTTCTTCAGCCTGTTACTATTTTTTATAAACTAAATGTTTAAAGAACAGGGCTCTGAATAAAATGAATGTCAAGGCAATTTTGTCATGCTGCTCACAGACCTGGCCCCGTGTCGTCTTCATTTTTCCTCCTTTTCTTTATGAATTATGCATTCCTGTGACATCAAATACATGCCCAACAACACCACTATTCTCACCTTCGGGGGGCACGAAGAGCAGTTCCACGATGCCTTTGCTTCTGAGTGCACGGTCCATCTGAAGCTCACATTATGCATTTGCTTGTAGAGACACCGTGTATCACTTTAAGGTACCAGGGAACCCGTGAAAACGCTTTTCTGCGGGAACAGAGGCATGAGGAAGACTGGCAGAAGGGAGCCTTCCTCCTCCCCCTCTGCCTTTTTGCAACTTTGGAATTTTGTACAACATGAGTTTCATGCATTTTTTAATAAATAAATAAATGGCCGGGAGTGGTGGCGCACACTTGTAATCCCAGTACTTGGGAGGCTGAGACAGGAGGATCACGGGTTGGCAGCCAATCTCAGCTACTCAGTGAGGCCTCCGCAATTTAGTGAGACCCTGTTGCAAAATAAAGAATAAAAAATAGGGCTGGGGGTATAGCTCGGAGGTAGAATGCCCCTGGGTTCAATCCCCAGTACCGTAAAAAAAATAATAATAAAAAATAAATAAATAAAATTAAGGTTTAAGGACTTAAGTTTTTTTTTAATTTAATGAATTTCTAGTCCTATAACTTTTAGATGACCTTCAGCACCCACAATGACTTGAATCAATATGTTTTGAGATCTGACTTCACCTTGATCCAAAATAGAGTAAATATAGAATTACTGAAATTTTACATAGCTGAGTTAGCAGGCAATTAAAGTAAAAAGTGAACCATAAGCACCAATTGTTAAGGTCGCTCCAGAAGAAAAGTGACGATGTGCTCCCTTGAGCTGCAGTGAGACTCTAGAAGTGCTGAGGCAGGGCAGGCCGGCAGCGGAGGCGGAGCGGGAGCCAGGCCGCAGGAGTCAGCCAGGCAGGGCACCCCTGGGGCCAGGTGACATGCTGTCTCGGGATTTGTCTGTGCTGGACACAAATTTCTGGTGTGTGCTGATACAGAAATAAGTGAGAAGAGGAAGCAAAAAAACCACTAGAACACTTCAAATCCAATTATTTCTCTCTCAGCTGATATATTTATGCATTTCCAATTTGTCTAATATCTAAAAAATCCCCACCAACGTTAGACTTTTACAGTGGAGTAATTTTTGCTTGGGGAAGGGTCATAATGACAATGTGTGTGGCCATCATTACGATCGTCTTTGATTAGTTCACAATCTTGCTGGGTCTGGTCACAAGCAGAGGTGCAAGACAGCACAGGAGTGGCGTGAGTGTGAACGTGTATGAGTGTGTGTGCGTACAAGCCTGTAAGCGCCAAGTCTGCAGTCCACAAACTAACCAGATGCAAACGCCTCCAAGGAGCACTAGTCACGACTCCAAGAGGAAAATCCAGAGAGGAAGAGAGAAAGAGAGTTGCCCCATGGAGCTCCTTGAAGAAGAGGGCGCCTGCTGGGAGGTGCGTGGGGACCTCGGGGAGCCACTCCCACGCAGGGGCACCTGGTTGGTAAGGGACTCTCCAGCGCGCATCTGGAGACCCAAAACTGACCCAGGAGTGACCTGCCAAGACGACGTCAGGTGGGACAAGAGAGAAGTCATGCTTAGATGGCACCCTGGCGAGGGAGGCGGTGACGTGCAGTGAGGACCCAGCCCCCCACTGGATGCCTTAACCTGCCACTGAGGCTGAAGAGGGAGCCCCAGACACTTGTCCCCAGTTCCTATCACCCCATCCAAGCCGCCTTCACCTCTTCTTGTACTAGCTTCATAACTCGTCTTCTTGTTTCTACCCTGGCCCCCTACGAGGCTCTCAACACCCCCTCTTGAGGAATCCTTTAAGAAGCTAAGTCCCAGCCAGGTGTCGTGGCACACAGCTGCAATCCAAGCTACTCAGGAACCTGAGGCAAGAGGATTGCAAGATCAAGGTCAGCCTGGGTAACTTAGCAAGACCCTGTCTCGAAATAATTTTTTTTTAAAGGACCGAGGATGTAGCTCAGTAGTAGAGTACTTGCCAGGTGTGTATGAGGCCTGGGTTCAATCCCCAGCATGGGGAGGGGAAGAGCCTAAGTCCCTTCCTTATATCCTCTTTGTTTTTTCCTTACTCTCATGCCTACCCATTTTCCTGAAAGTCTTAAGTCCTCTCAGCAGCCTCACAAGCCCTACATGATCTGACTTCCTCTTCCTGACCTCTGCTCCTCTGCCCCATCCCATACTCTCTGCTCTCCAGCCACACTGGCCTCCCTGCCATCCCTCTGACCTTCCAGAGACCCTCCTGCCTCAGGACTTTTGCACTGGTTGTAGCTCTGCCTCCAAAGAGCCACGCAGCTCACTCCTTCCCTTCTTCAGGTCTTTGTTCAAATGCCAGCTTTTCAATGGGGTCAATCTGCCCACCATAAAATTGCAGTGCACACCTGCCTTTGACTCCCAGTCCCTTAGCCCTGATCTTTTCTTCCTGTGTCCTGTCATCTTTATCACCTTCAAATGCTCTGTACAGTTTCTGTATTTTTTGGAATTTTTGTCTCTGTGTCTTTGCTAGGATATCAACTCTCCAAAAGTAGGGATTTACCCCATTGATGAACTCAAGTATTTGATGAGGGCCTGAAACAAAGGGGTCAGTTTACAAATATGTAGTGAATGAAAAGACTACATCCACAGATAGGGGTTGGGAATGACAATAAAATGCTAGTTTTCATGAGCTTTAACAGGGCAGCACCTCATTATTTGTTATGATTGGTTTTGGAACGTCCTCAAAAAGTTCATGTGTTGAAGCATATTCCCGACGCAACACTATTCAGAGATGAAATCATCGAATCAGACTCTAATCTCATGAGTGGACAAATCCACCGAAGGGTTAATAATTTGGGTGGATTTACAGGGTAGTCACTTAGGCAGGTGGACTGCAGCTAAAGGAGGTAGATCACTGGGGGTGTGGCCTTGGGGACTCTACTGTCCCTGGTCACTTCCTGAAGCAGAGATGAGCTGCTGTTCTCTGCTACGAGCCATGCCATGCCACCATGATGTCTGCCTTGGAGTCAGCCAACTATGGACTATACCTCTGAAACCATGAGCCCAAATAAACCTTTCCTCCTCTATGTTGCTCGTGTCGGGCATTTTGGTCACAGCGACACAGAAGCTAAAACATTATTATACCTGTTCAGCTGGGCTTTTCTAAGAGTGCCGATATGCCTGTCTCATGTCTCAGAAATTCATAAGAAGGCCAGGAGAAGAGAATTTGCCAGCATGAGCAATATGCCAAAAAATAAGTGCTATGGGGAACTCTCTGTCCTCAATCTTTCAGCAATAATGAGAAGACACGCTTGTAGAGTGCTTTGTGGTGTACAAAGAGCTTGCTCATTCATTTTTCTCATTTGAGCTCTCTGCATCCCTGTGAATTATGTATTAGTATTGTTAGTACACTTCATTCACATATTATAAAACAGACGTTTGGAAAGGCCTAAGGGCACCCGGTTGGCAAAGGTGTGTGGGGGAGAGAAGTCTGGCCCCCACTGTCTGCACCACGCTACGTACCCACCTGGGCTCACGTGAATGTTACAAGTGCATTAATCATCATTTGACCTTGTCCTTTATTTCTTTGGCTTCATCTTTCTACCTTCTGCTGCAAAATAAACCACAAACAGAGGAAGCCGCACTGAACAAACCTGTAGTTTAGTGAACTACAATACAGTGAATCTTGTAAACATGATTCGGATCAAGAAATAGACTCTATGGGCCCTGTGCCCACCCCACAGGCCCCTCTGTCCCGCCTCGGGTAACCGCAGCTCGGCTTCTGGAGGAAAACCTTCCTTGCAGGTTTTTTTTTTTTTTCAGTCTACCAAGCAAATATGTGTGCTTGGCCACTACAGATTCAGTCCTACCCATTTTTTAAAACTCAATCAGCTTTTAAGTCTCTTAATCAGCCAATTCCCTGCTATTTTTTCTCTTCCTTACAATATTTCTACTGAGGGATTAAGAGCTTTAGACCTGCAGTGTTCCCCCATTTGGATGTAGGTTTGGGGATGGATGGGCAGGCGGGTGGGTACGGGTGTGGACATGCCCACACATGGAAAATACTTTCTGAGTCTATACTGATATTTTAAATTCTGAGTTTTTAATCTTTTTTCTATTATAGCTGTGTATCCTGTCTTCCATACCCAGGATTAAGATTCTCAAAAACACAAGGGATGGTCAAATCAGAACATTCCATAATTACTCATTTGCTTTATCCGTTATCATGCCCACAGCAGTCTTAGCACATTAACATAACACCAGCAGTTACGTGACTGAAACAGCCGCCATGCCTCAGAGGTTGTAACACATCTCGACTGTCGGGGGTACCGCCCTTGCGCATCACGCCTCGCCTTAGTCCTACATGTGTCTGGGCCCTCAGTCCACCAACAGTCCTCAGGACTATGGCCATCCTGGTTGTTAGAAAGTGATGTTAATGGCATTCTTAGGACGGTCTCCTGAGCACGTTCTTCTCGGACGGTTTCAGGTTGGTAGCAGTTTATTATGTCCCTTTATATTCAATGGGCAGTTTAATCGGATGTAAAATCTTGTGTTTTCGTTACTTTACTGAGTATACTAAATATGTTACTCCATCTCCTTCTGGCACAAAGCAATACAGTGAAAAAATGTAATGATAGGGTAATTTTCTTTCTATGTCAGATGCTCTTTTGTCTACCTGCCCAAAGAGAGTATTTTCTTCTGTTTCTTTGAAGCTCATTAATTTTCCTAAAAGGTCTTGGTATTGGTTGTTCTGTTGGTCTGGGACACACAGTATTTCCTTTCAATACATAGTTTCAAACATATGCTTTTTAATTCCAAGAGGTTATTTTTAGTACTAGGTTTTGGTTGTCTTTTCCATAGACTCCTATAACTTCCATAGACTTCTTTTCCTGTTGTCAGTATTTGCCAGTTTCTTTTAAATATTTTCTCTCTCTTCATTTTTTATTTACGATGTTTCCACTTTCCATTTCTCTGAAGGCACTGTGATTATTCTTACTTGCTGTTGTTTTCCTTCTAGTTTAATCTTCATGATTAAATGATTTCCCTCCTTATTTTCGCCTTTTGGGCTCTATTATCTCATTCTGAGATTTCCTCATTTATAACTCTCGTATCACTTTTGGAATGTCTTCAGTTCACTCTGGGAGGCACGCTACAGCTTTGATCTGTTTATTTTAGCATGTTTTCCTGGGAATGTGCTTCTGCTTTTTATTCACACCGGTTGCTATGGTAACTGTGTGGAATTCGGTTCTGATGACTTTCTGTTGCTCATCTTTGTGTGAATTCAGCTGGCCTGAATTTTTTTAGTTGTTTTTATATAGTATTGTCCCAGTCTGTTTTCTATTGCTATAACAAATTGCCTGGTGCTGGTTAATGCATAAAGAAAAGAAGCTTGTCTGGCTCACAGTTCTGGAGGCCCAAGTGTAGGGCACTGGAATCTGTTCAGTTCTGGCGAGGGCCGCTGGCTACCTCATGCCACGGCAGATGGCATCATGGTGGGAGTGTGTTGGGGTGCAAGAGGGAGAGATGACACCGTAGCATGAGAAGGAAGAGAGATCCAGGGGCCACGTTTGCTCTTCTTATGACAGCCCACCCTCATGCGAACTACTCAAGGCTCCCGAGAACTACATTCATCTCCTTGGAGGGCAGGAACCCCAGTGACCTCATCACCTTCCTCCAAACCCCCAACCCTAATGGTTCTACCCCCCCCAGCACTGCCACACTGGAGACCGTGTCTCCAGTGCAGGGATCTTTGGGGGACCCACTCAAGCCATATTTAACTCATAACAGTGTTACACACACACACACACACAGGGAGAGAGAGAGAGAGAGAGAGAGAGAGAGAGGCGTTTTCTGAGAGTTTCTGCCTCTGTTTCTTGCCTTTTTTTTAAATCCACACAATCTCTCCCCTTCATCCCTGTGTCCTTGTGATTCTGTTCCCGTGGTACCTCCTTGGTGTGGGTCCTGTCCTCTCCTACCAGAGAGAGTTCTGGCTGGCCTGAGTCGCAGAGACCAGACTGCACCCTGGTCAAAGAGTGAGCTACAGCCATTCCTCCTGGCTTCTCCAAGGGCTCCAGGCATTTCTTGCCATAACATTAAAAACAACAACAACAAAAACAAAAACAACAAAAAACCTTCGCGTGATCTGCTCTCCTCACACGGGTCCCCCGCTCCCCAGAGAACAGCTGCAGGCTGTTTTGTGGGTTCCCCCTCTCTGAAGCCAGCTAGACATCTGTTTCTTCAGAGATGCCCACGATACCAGTCCAGGTAGCTGGGGTAATGCGGCTGGCTCTTCAGCTGAATCTCAGAGGTTATAGGCGTTCCTCGCCATCTACCTGTGATGCAAACTGGTCCGCCATTTTGTTTGCCTGTCCAGATGTTCCTACGTGAGATTCGGGGAGGTGACAACCATACTGCCATTGCACTGTCATTTCCAAGAATCCTCTGCTTGCTTGTTGCAAGATGAGTGTCAAGACAAATGAGAAATTCTTGACCTGACGGAATATATTATGTTATGTTATACAGGTTGAGCATCCCCAATTCAAACATCTGAAGTCCAAAATGCTCCAAAATCCAAAACGTTGTGGATGCAACATAACACCACCTGCGGAACATTCTATACCTGATCTCATGTGATGGCTGTAGTCAAAGCACAGGCACGCTGGAAAGACCGCAGAAAGTTACCTTCAGGCTATGTGTACAAGTTATAGGAAACAAATACATTTCGTGTTTAGACTCCCATCCCCAAGAGATCTCATTATGCATATGCAAATATTCCAAAATCCAAATAAATCCAAAATCCAGAAAATATCTCATTCCAAGCATTTTGGATCAGGGCTACTCAACTGGTATTATGTGCATATATTAAATCAGTATATAATATATATCACCATTTTAAAGTGTGTGTATGTGTGTTTGTGTGTGTGTGTGTGTGTGTGTGTGTGTGTGTTTAGGGACCCTTCTATGTTTCTACAAGTCAACAAAACACCCCAGTCACCCAAGCAGAGCTTCTCGTCTTTAATATATGTTATGCACCCCGGAGTCTCGTTAAATGCAGGCCCTGGTCCAGCCGGTCTGAGGCAGGGTCAGAGATGCCGCATCCCTATCCGCTCTGGTGAGGTCAAGGTGGCAGTCCACAGACCACATCTCAGGTGTTGACAGTCTAAGTGTCAGCAAATTGTCAAAACACCCCATACATGATTGTAATGAAGGGTCACTCTTAGTAATTTCCCCAGATACATATTACCCTTTTAGGAACTGCTTATTCTTTTTAATAATACAAGAAACTGAGATGCGACCCAGTCTACTCTGAAAGAGGCACTACACTACATGATTACAAACATTCTCTGGTTTAATCCTATTATCTTTTTTATAAATGATAAAATAGACTCATTACTTTGCACTGGGGTTGGAATTAAGGTGCAAACATGCTTTTTGAAATTTTTTAAATGAATTACATTATTATTGAGACATGACAGAAACCTGGATTTTGGGCTTCAAATTGGCCTTGGGCTGCACCTGGCTGCCTGGGGCCTGGAACCACATGCTCCCTATTCTGGTCAACACCATTTTTGCCCAATATTTTCTCATTTTTACCCCAAATGTCTGTTGTTGGATTTTTAACCATTTCCCTCCACTTGTTGCAGCACGTTCATCAGCTGGGGGATTCTGGTTAACAACCCGAGCTCAACCTCTCCCCAGCTCCGTCCCCAGCTTCTATTTAGAAAGTGAGAAAGCCGGTATGTGGCAGGAGAGTATCGCTCCTTGGCTAAGTGACTCTTTTGTTTGTTTGTTTGTTTGTTGTTGTTGTTTTTTGTGGTACCAGGGATGGAACCCAGGGGCGTTCTACCTCCGAGCTACACCCCCGGCCCTATTTTTTATACTTTATTTTGAAACCGGGTCTCATGAAGTTGTGAGGGCCTCACTAAGTAGATAAGGCTGGCCATGAACCGGATCCTCCTGTCTGCGCCTCCCAAGTACTGGGATTACAAGCGTGCGCCACCACGTCCGGCTAAGTGACTCTTCTCAAGATATCATGGTGGCATTTCTCTTAACTGCAAGCTGAAGGAAAGTTTATTTAAAACACAGCATGCCTACAGATTTGATTTATTTCATTGCCCTCTAGATTCAGATTAAATAAATTATGTTAATTGGCCCTGAAAAGAAGTTAGGAATGCATAGAGAATAGCAGCGTGTTATTGTTAGAGAGAAAAGGAATCATGCCAGTTTTTTAAAATACCAAATTAATGATTAAGTAAATTCAGAGTCTCGGGATTCCAGAAATACCCTGGAGCAGGCGGAGCGCTGCAGGGAGCTCAGCACCTGTGCCTCCCAGCAGGACACTGGCCCTTGTCCCCTGTGCCACGTCCAGTCCCCTGGGGAGAGGGCTTAAATGCACAGCTTCCGTCCCACTCTCTAGGGTCCTAGCGAGCAGGCTGGTGGGACCGCTGGAGCCACACTTTTTACAAGCACTCCAGTGACTTGAGGCTCAGCTAGAGCAGGAAGACGCCAGGGGACACATGGAGGGGTCACCGCAGGATACTGGACCTGAGGAAGCAACAGGACTGGCCCCGCACAGTGGACCTAGACGCAGCTGTCCTTGCCTCCTGCCCCTCCTGGCTCTGCACAGCGGTGGATCTTCTCTTGCCCCTGACTCTGAACTCTGTCAGGCACTTGCCTTCCTGCTCTGCCCTGCATCATTCGCAGGCCCTGGGCTGCGGCCATTGCAGCTCCAGGCACAGAGGCGGGAAGCCTGGGCCCCAGGGATGCAGATCTTCAGCTAGCACTGGTTTTGCCAGGCGGCCATCACAAAGCCCACGGGTGGCTTCAACGACAGACATGTACTGTCTCACAGCTCTGGGGGCTGGAAGTCCGAGATCCAGGCGTGGGCAGGGTTGGTCCTCCTGGAGGCTGCCAGGCAGGCCCTGTTCCGGTCCTCGCTCCTCAGCTTAGAGGCGGCCCTCTCCCCCCTGCAACTCTTCACATCTCTCCCTCCGTGCCTGTGTGTCCCCGTGTCCAAATTTCCTCTTTTTATAAGGACATCATATTGGATTAAGACCAACCCTATGACCCCATCTTAACTGGATCATCTGCCAAGACCCAATTCCCAAATAATGTCACCTCCACAGGCGCAGGGGGCTGCACTGGGTCATCTTTGGAAGCACCAAGTTCAGCCCCTGGAGACCCATTAGGCCATGTTATTGAAAAGATCTTTGCCTTCTTACGAGCAAGTGGCACACTTTAGAAACGTGGGCTAGAAGCCACTGAAGCTAGTTTGACAGAAACTCCTGTCTTTACAGCACGTTGCACAATTGATTGTCTTGCCTCACTCCTGCCTGCTCGGAAGGCCCCGTTGATTGATGCCAAGTGATGAGTTTGGGACTACCTCTCACCTGGATCAAGGACATGTTCTTTTCCTCGGACACAATATCTTACAAGCACTCCCAGACATATTGTTATTAAGAATGCTAATTAATGTGGGGTGTGTAGATTGGCGGGAAGTTGGTGTTTGGCAGGTAAATGCTCCAGGTGGGTGAGACAGGAGAGCTGTCCCCACCTCAGCCCCTCCTCCTGGCCCCCTGCCCCTTCTCCCTGCAGGCTCCGTCCCTCGGGCACTGTCTTGGATTCCCACTCTTCCTCTTTTGGGGCCCGGGTGATGGCTTTTCCAGCCTGTTCTTTGTCGAGCCGGCCTCCCTTCCCTGCTCGTGTGAGTCTGCAGATGACTTGACGGGTGTTTGCAGCCCCCTCTCAGGGCTGAGGGAGGAGAGGTCGGGGCAGACCCACAGTTCCTAGCCTGAGCGCAGCTGCAGAGGGACGGAGCAGAGAGGCTTCTCAGAGACTTCGGGTGTGCAGAGATTCTACGGCACATGGCCACCCCGCACGTTTCCATCCCTGTGTGGGGTTTATTTTACAGTTAAAACTGGCCAGCTTTCCACCCAGCCTCCTCCACCTCCTGCGCTCCTTCTGGATCAGCGCACAGCCTCACCTCCAACCACACACCCCAGCAAGAAATGGGGAGACCTGATAGACGCCCCCCTCCCCCGGGGCCCTGCAGCCAGCCGGGTGTCTGGTGTGATGCGCTGACCTCTGACCACCCCCATCTCTTCCTTATACACCTCCCACCATCTTCATTCAGACCTCTGTTAACTCCCCTGCACTACCACAACAGTCCCTACCTGTGCACCCTTCCCTGAGCACAAGAAAAGGAGCCTGTCACCTTCTGCCCTCTTCTAGAAGGACCCAGCCCTCGGTGGGGTTGCTGGACTGGCGGGGGCAGCTCCCTACACTTCCCAGTTGTCAGGTCGCAAGCAAGACTCCAGCCCTCTGCGCCCCTGGTGGCCCCACCTAGAAAGTGAAGAGGAGAGGGGCAATCATACCAGAATCAAAGGGCTATTGTGATGATTATGAGACAATCCATGTAAACCACTCGACACAGTACGTGCTCAGTTAAATGTAGATTGTGTGAAACCCTTCCAATGTGCTCCCCCAAATCACATCTCCATAGTTCCATTATAGTACTTATCACACATATAATAATCATGCTTTTTCACCTATAAAAGTAAAAACTCTGGAAAGTAGGGATTCTTTCCTCATCATGTTGCCTGTCCAGTTCTTGGGACCATGGCTGACATGTGCGGGGTCCTCGATGGATATTTGAAGGATGAATTTATGGAAGAGTGAACTCACACACGATGCATGGTGGATGAATCTACCCTACATTCCAGCATTGGAACCATCAAGAGTTTTTGCCGTACCTGTTTAGTTGAAGATGCTCAAAATTTATTTTTGGCCCAATATTTATCACCTACAAGTGTTAGAGACTAAAGGGGAAGGTTTTGCAAGTTAATATGTTGGCGGTAAATGCTGACCCTGCAGAAATGTTGCTATCTTTCCTTCTATAATAGTGATGTCCTTCTCTTAAAAGGCCTTTTATGAAGTTCTTTTTATAAAGGCACATGATTTAAAACAACAAATATATATTATGCAAATGGTAATTTTCACATCACAGTTAGGTCATATAATAATAATGCTTAACCGTGTGTGTAAAATTCATGAACAATGGTTTTAACATGACGTCAAAAACTATCTGAATTACCTTCAAACTAATTTAAACAACAAAAAAAGATTATCTTGAAGACTAAAGTGTTGTAAAAATGTTCCATTTTATAGGAATCCACTATTAATATCCGTCATGATCAGGTTTTGTATGCGGACGTGGCTAGGCTTTGGTGCCCAACTGTTTGGTCAAACTCCATCTAGTTGTTGTGAAGGTTTTTTGGTTTGTTTGTTTTTAAGATATGATTAGCATTTAAATCAGTAGACTTTGCGTAAAGCAGACGATTTTTCATATTATGGGTGGGCCTCATTTAATCAGTTGAAGGCCTTAGGAGCAAAGACTGAGATCCCCTGAGAAAGAAGGAATGCTGCCTCCAGACTGCCCTCTGACTTGACTGCAACATTGACTTTGCAGGTCTCCAGCCTGACAGCCAGCCCTGCAGAACTTGGGCTTGCGGCCCTTTCAATTACACGCACCAATTCCTTACAATAAATCCCAAACTATATATATTTACATATATATTCATATGTATCTATTCATCCTATTGATTCTGTTTCTCTGGAGAACCCTGATTAATACAACAGCTTCTGCAAAATCATAAATCAAAAAATGCACATTTTTTCTTTTCAAATGCATAAATAATTAAAATTTAATTTGAAGCACATTCCTATTCAGTAAGTAAAAATGGGTAAGAAGCATGTCAGTCAGTGTGGCCAGGCCACCACGCAGCATGGGCTCATCCGGTAGCTTGTCCACCGCTGTGGCATGGTGCCGGCTTCTAGATGGCCTGGTAACAAACCCACCAAAGCCACTCAGACCCCACCAGGCAGGGATCATATTTTTGAAGGTTTGCTGAGGACTCTGGGGTAAAATAGCAGTAGGCCTGGAAAATATCCATCTGCACCCCTCAGGGAGAGGGGTCCTCATGTGGTGTTCTCTGCATCTATGTCTGTTTCTCTTTCTCTTTTCTTCTCCTCCCTTCCCCTCCCCTCCCCTCCCCTCCTCTCCCCTCCTCTCCCCTCCTCTCTCTCTCTCTCTCTCTCTCTCTCTCTCTCTCCCCCCCTTTTGGGGATTGAATGCAGGGGCATTCTATTCTATTCTATTCTCTCTCTCTCTCTCTCTCTCTCTCTCTGAGTGTGTGTATATGCATGTGTCTTCTTATAAGAGCATCAGTCCAGGTAGGATAGGGCCCACCCCACTCCAAAATGGCCTCATTTTAACTAATTATATTAGTGGGGACCCTACTTCCAAGTGAGGAGGTCACATCTGAGGCTCTGGGGGTAGGGCTTGAACAAAGCTTTTGGGGGGGCATGATTCAACCCATTACAAATGGTTTACTAACTTATAAAAGACTGTAGTGACAATAGTAAAGTTATATTAGAGCAAATGCCACTGTGCTCAGACACCGGAGCCCCCTGAAGCCACTCCCAGGGACAGCTGGGGAGGGGTATGCCTCGCCTTTGCCTCCGGGTGTCCAGGAGCAGTAGATTCTTAGGTGGGACCACCCTAACTGATCCAGAGAGTCAGCCTAGGGGTCTGTTTTTCTCTGAGGTGTACACGACCCAATCCCCAACTTCCGCCAATCCCCCCTCTGAATCTTCACTTTGGAAAGTGACACTGCGTCTTGTGGGGTGGCGTGGCCCCGCATGTGCCCGCTCCTCACCTGTCTGCCTGAGATGGACCCAGCCCCTCTGGGTCCCCAGGGTGTGGGAGCGAGTCCTAGCCATCACAACAGCAACCAGGGGGTCAGTCCCAGCAATCAGAGGCCCGTAACCCAGTCCTTCAAATCCTTCCAGGATTAAGAGCAGGAGCAAAGCTAGGACTCCTGAGGTGTCAGGGTGAGGGCGTGGGCTTGGGACCGGGCTCACCAGCGTCCTCTCCCTAAGAAGAAAGTCCTATGAAAGGGCAGGGGAAGTCGGGCAAGGGACACTCAGATGAAGACAGCACAGCCTGCAGCAGCCGTGCCACTGAGCTGGCCCTGAGCCTGGGTCTCCAGCCCTGCCAACCTGCTGCGAGCGCTCATAAGCCCCACTTTGATTCCTGAGACCCTGAAGCTGTGTGCTCCTCAGCTCTGGTGCACCCCGACTGGTCCCCTTGACCTGCACTCCCATGTGGAGGTTTGCTAAGGGAGCTGGCCCTGGACACGGGCCATACCTCACCTCCTCCAGCACCTGCCCTGGAACACGGGTGTGACAAATACTTCAGGCAGAACATATTTTATTAATTAACAATAACTGGGGCTTATTTCCTTTGAATTTGGTTCATTAGGTAGATTGTGACTTTCATTATTTTTAAGTCAAGAGAAGTTAGTATGAGGCTTTGTTATGGTCTGGATACAGAATGTCCCCCTGCAAAAGCTCCTGCACTGGCGATGCAAAAATGTTCACAGGTGAAATAATGGAATCAGGGCTCTAGTCTCATCAGAGGGCAAGTCCACTTAAGGATTAATAATTTGGATGGGTTTACTGGGTGGTTACTTGGGGGTGTAACTGGAGGAAGTAAGTCACTGGGGGTATGGCCTTGGAGACTCTATCTGCCCCTGGTTGTTCTCTCCTCTCTCTCTCTCTCTCTCTCTCTCTCTCTCTCTCTCTCCCCCCCCACCCCCTGCTTCCACCACCACTGAGTTGAGTTCAGCTTTCCTCTGCCACACCGTGCCACCATGATGTCTGTCTTGGAGCCGGCTGACTGTGGACTGTACCTCTGAAACCATGAGCCAAATAAATTTTTCCTCCTCTATGTTTTGGTGTCAGGTATTTTGGTCACAGCAAGAGAAGAGCAGACTAAAATAGGCTTCCTTTTGCACTCCCACTTTGAAAGCTATCCCCCCCAAAAAATCTTGTTCTCACAACTGCCCTCAAATCAGGGGCAGACATTGGCCCAAGACTTTTTTCTAGCTATAAATATGTCAGACCTCGCAGAGGACTTCGGTGTAACTGTTTGAAAAGGGCCTTTCATGAGACTCAGACACTTTTTCCTGTTTTTACTTTCTTCTCTTTCCCTCCCCACTCTCCCCTACCCTCTGTTCCCACCAAGAAGAGGGGGGGGCGCCCTTTGCACCAGGTGCTGTCGGGAACAGAGCTGGGTGCTAGGAGACCTCCCCAGCTGTCAGCCGGGGCCCTCACCTTCCCACAGCCCCCTGGGGCTCCAACCAGCTGCAGCTGCTCAAAGCACAGTCAGGCTTTGTAGAAAACAGAAAATTAGTGAGTCAAAGAGCAAGGAATTAGAGCGAATGTGTTAATTGGATGTGCACAGAGGCCTCAGTGAAGGCCTGCCAAGCCCCCTGCTCCCCCTCCCTGGCAGCACCAGGCATCTGGAGCTCAGAATCCCCAGCTCTGGAAGGCAGCCTGCCCGAGGGTGCAGGAGTCCAGCTCTGGCAGCCTGCGGTCACTGCGCCAGGGCCGTGTCTCCCCCCATAAGGAGCACGCACTCCCCACTCCAAACACCAGGAAACCCAAGCTCTAGATGTGGCAGGTGCTGAGCGCGCCTAGCTCATGTGTGATGGAGCTGGGACCCGCTCCTCCTCCTCCCACCAGGCCACCCACTGCCCAAAGGGGTCCCTGTTGGTGGTCACCACCTCAGCCCTGGGGTCCCACTTTGAGATGAGTGTAATGAATCATGCAGAGCTATGGGCAGCCTACCATGACGATGGTCAGGAAGGGGGTGATTTCATCCCCAAAGGACGCTCTGTATTGTCAGGGTGGTCAATATTCTCACTGCTATAATCCAAGACAAATGACCACACAACCTCGAGGAAGGAAGCTTTATTTGGGATATAAACAGTTTTTGGGAGATCTTGGAGTTTCAGCCCATGTCACGCCGGGTTACATCTGCAGAGCTCAGGGCGTGGCAGTGGGAAGCAGAGAGAGGGAGCGAGCAAGGGCTCTGCTCTCGCACCATGGAGGCCAGAAGCAAGAGCAAGCAAGGGGATTCAAAGACACAAGCACGGTCCCTAAGGCCACACCCCCAGGGACCCACCTTCTCCAGCCACACCCCACCTGCCTAGGTGACCACCCAGCAAACCCATCACAATGGATTTACACACTGATGCGATTACAACCCTCAGGACATAATTACATCATCTCTGAACATTAATACATGAGCTCTTCAGGGGCCATTCTGTATCTAACCATAAGAGGAAGTTCCTGGAATCTGATAAAGGTCAGGGATCCTTATAAACATCCCACAGTGCACAGGGCAGCCTCCAGACAAAGAATTATCCAGCCAAAACATTCATCTCACTGAGGTTGAGAAACCCTGCCCTATGAGATCCTGCCAGAATAAATCCTACTGGTATCCTAAATTAGCCCAAAACACAGCTACACAGACTGCTTTTGTTAATTATTCATCCATTCACTTGACTAGTGTTTACTGAGTGCCAACTCTGTGCCAAAGATTCCTCCAACACTAGGGATTCAACAACGAACCAGACAGACAAGCCCCTGCTCACCTGGAGCTGACGTTCTAAGGGGGTGCTGGGGTAGAAGACAGAAACAAGTGAATAAACAAACAGAAAATGCCCAACACGGATAACGGCTATGTAGAGAATTGCACTAGGGTGGTGGTTCTGGTCAGCATTCATATAGCAATAATCTAAAGACTTGACCATGTGACTTAGAGGAAGGAAGATTTATTTTCTTACAGTTTCAGGTTCAGTCCATGTGAGGCCGGGGACCGCCGATCTCAGGGGATAGTGGTGGGAGAGGGAAAGAGGGAGAGCACATGGGCTGTGCTCCTCACATCATGGAGGCTGGAAGCAAGAGAGACAAGGAAGAGGAGGAACCATATATAAACCCCAAGTCCACACCCCCGGAGACCCACCTCCAGTCACACCCTACCAGCCTAGCCCACCACCTGGATAGATCCATTACAATGGATTTATCCACTGCTGGGATTACAACCCTTATGACTCCATCACATCAGCTCCAAATATTACTAGACGAGCTCTTTAGGGAACATTTGATATCCAACTCTAACAGCGGTGCATTAGGGAGGGATGAGGTGCCAGATTTTGATCTGGTGGTCAAAGCGGCCCCCTGCAGCGGTGACATTTATGCTGAGATATGAACCACGGGAAGTGGCCAGCCTCAGACAGAGGATCCTAAAAAGAACAGAGAGCTTCTGCAAAGAATCCAAGGTGGGAAGGGGCTCGATGTGTATGAGGAACATACAAAAGGCCAAAGGAGAAAGGGAGGAAGAGAGGAAGGAAGGCAGGGACAAGATTTGTGGGCTCCTGTGTACCAGCCAGGGGCGAGGGGCTTCGAATCTCTGGGAGAATGGGTCATAGGTGGGTGTTATGGGTTAACTTGTGTTCTCCTCCAAAGAGACATGTTGAAGTCTGAGCCACCTGTTCCCCAGAGAGAGTCTTTACAGAGGCGTCAGCGAGGGCAGGCAGGTGAGCCCTAGCCCAATTCACCTGGTGTCCTTATAAAAACGGGAGATGGGGACAGACACAGATACGCGGAGAGGGAAAGGAGGTGAAAAAGATGGCGATGGCCGGGGCGTTGCTTCCAGAAGCCAAGGAACCCCAAAGTCTGCCAGCAAGCTTCCAGAAGAGACGACAGAGGTCTGGAGCAGACCGTCCCCAACAGCTCCAGAAGGAACCAACCCTACTGACGCCTTGACCTTGACCTTCAGCCTCCAGGACCAGAGGACGAATTCCTGCTGTTCACGCCACGCAGTCTGTGCACGTTCTTCCTGCAAGGTATGTCCGGCTGGTTAGCGAGGTGATCGTGACCCCAGGGGACAGCAATGGTGGCTTGGACACCAGGGCGAGAGTGGGGTGAAGAGAAGAACCGAGATGTGGGAGACAGCCCTGCAACAGGACTTGCTGATTGGAGGGGGACAGGACCCAGGAGAACTCCTGCCTCTGGCTCCAGCAAAAGGAAACTGGAAGAAGAACAGATCCAGGTGGGAGTAAAAGGGTGTGGTGGGGGTGGGCCAATCCTGTTACACACACACACACACACACACACACACACACACACAGCCGTCCACAGGCAACTGTACTTAGACAACAAACTGGGAAGCCAAGCACAGGGCTGGAGAGAGTTGCTAAGAACTTGTCGCCGTGGGTGGGGATGGATCCTCCTCCCTGTATGAACATTTTCACCCCTCAGTGGGGCTCTGCTGGGGTGACAGGGTTCACTCTGAAATTTCTGAAATTTAAATGGATTTGTTCCCAGAGGAAAACAGAATGTCCTCAGTGCCCTTGAAGGGACAGGGCGAACACAGCCACAGTCCTGCGGCACTCCACCTCACTGTGTCCCCAGGGGCCCGCCAGGGTCATGTGACTCCTGGACAGCATCTACAGTTGATGCCCTTTTCAACAGAAACAGCTCCAGCTCGTCACTCTAACACACACTGGTCTTATTCCTGCTTCAAAGACAGGCAATCGCTGGGCAGGGACGGAAGCAGGAAACAAAGAAAATGAGCATTCCCTGCCTGTCCCCTACCCACGAAGCACATAGCTTCCTCCACTGAAGCCTCCCCAGCCCCTCCAGGCAGGTATGATTCGAGTATTGAGAACTGAGATTCAGAAAGGTTGAGTAACTTGCTCAAGTTAAAAACCCTAGGGGGGAACTCAGCCCTGTGGTCTTCGTGAGCACCTGAGGCTACTCATGTGCTGCCCTGACGATTCTAGTGACATGTGACATTGGACTCAACTGCCCAGCAAGGCCCTGTTTTGAAATCCGTGGCTGAAGAACTACTGGTCTCCAGTAAAGTGTCTGGTGATCGGCCATAGCCCGCTCTGTCTCACAGCCCAGTAATCTCCAGCTCGTCCTAGTGTTCTGCTCCGAGCCTGCCATCTCTACAAGGCT
Organism: Glis glis; assembly: GCA_004027185.1. Lineage (NCBI taxonomy): Eukaryota > Metazoa > Chordata > Mammalia > Rodentia > Gliridae > Glis > Glis glis. The sequence goes on from PVJS01024770.1 coordinate 20,944, forward strand.
GGCCGTGGTGACCGCGCGCAGGTGGGGCTACCCTGTCCTTACCAGTTCACCCCTATCAGGCGGCTCCGCTCCGGCCACAGCCCTCCTCTTGCTTTGGCAATATGTCGACTGCAGGCCGTGAAAAGATGCGAACAGTGCACCTAGCCTGGCTGTTTGCCTTCGGGTTGGGGAGCTTCCCTCCTCAGCAAATGGAGGGCAGTCAACAACACATTGTTTAAATTGGCCAATTTTCTGCAAGGTAAAGGCAAATGGGAGAGAAATAAGTTCACTCTCACTTACAATGTAGAGAAAACTGCCCAGAGTGTTTGACTCAAATAAAGGTCACTAATCAGCTTTTTTCCAGGTCAAGTTCAAAAGAATATACAAATCACCCTTGGTTCTAAACCAATGCAAGGGTTTCTCTGATGCATTTGCAAAGTTATTTCAGAGACTTTTATTGTGAGATTAAATTTTTTTATTTTATTTAACAAACACATATGAGCCATATCCTGTTCTAAGTGGTTTGCAAATGTTAGCTTGGTAGTTTTCACAATAAAGCTATAAAATACTATTATTGCTGTTAATAGATAAGGAAACAGAGACAGGAAACCATCCAAATTTACAGGACCCAAACCAGGCTCCACTCTGCTGTCTCTAAAGTGAAAAAAGGAGGAGAGTGAGGAGGAGGGAAGAAGGAGGGGCAGGAAGAGGGCCAGGAGGAAGAGGAGGAGGAAAAATGACAACCACAAAGTCCCTACTTCTTAAATTAATTGCAGGGCGTCGTTGTTCATTGTTCTTCATTCCTTTCCCAGCGCCTATTCCCACATCTTTCTTCTCCCTCCTCCCTCTCTGTCTCTGCAACCCACACTCCTGAAGCACAAAACTCTGTCTCAAGACTCATAGCCACCGAGTCCTCCTCTTCGGCTCAGAAAAATACTCTATAGCCTAAAAATAAACACGCTTCTATTTTTTGGGTTGTGCTATTACTCATAGCACTCAGAACAAAGAGACCTGTTTGATCTTTGGCAAATAGCTCCTCTCTTCAGATGCAGAAGTGGCAAGATCATACCCAATAGATGAAAATAATTAACTGCAGCAATAGGCTGTAATAAATTATGCATTAGACTCCGGTTTTCATTCTGAGACCTCTGACCAAGAACATATTAAATGCATTCCTTCAGGGGAAAGACATTGTTATCACAGGTTCTGGTTTTGAGTTTGATGAACTGACATGCATCCTTTACAAAATAATGTTTCTCCTAAGTCATTAGTATCCATTTATCATCCCATTGCTCATATCTGAAACCCGGGATTATAACTCTTTCCATTATTCAATATTTGTATTTCCTCTTCTCTATAATTCTCCCTGCCCTTCTTACCCAGCCTGGATAGTACCACGGAACAACTAAGTTAAACTTTTATTAAAGCCCCTCTTCCCTGTATCCCTGTGATTTGGCTAAACTCCCAGAAAAGCGCCTAGCCTAGACCTACAACTTAGTTCCTTAGACCCTTTATCCCAATTCTTTTTTTTTTTTTTTTTTTTTGGTACTGGGGATTGAACTCAGGGGCATTCTACCTCTGAGCTACACCCTCAGCCCTATTTTATTTTAATTTTTATTTTGAAACAGGGTCTCACTAAGTTGTGGAGGGCCTCACTAAGTTGCTGAGGCTGGCTGCAAACCTGTGATCCTCCTGTCTCAGCCTCCTAATCACTAGGATTGCAGGCAGGCACCACCACACCCAGCCCTTTATCACAATTCTTCAAAGTCCTATCTTGCAGTCTCAGGCCACAATGAGTTCATGATCTCTACCCTCATTTGGACCTGGGTGCTCTTCTCGATTATTTTATACTCATTCTTGGTTAGCTACAGTTTGGGCAGAAAAACAGCCTCTGAAGATGTTCACATCCTAATCTCTGATGCCCGTGACTACACTACCACACATGGCAAAAGGGACTTTGCAGATTAAATTGAGACACTGGAGACAGGAAGAGTGTCCCGGACTATTCAGTGGACCAATGCAATCACAAGGGGTCTTGTAAGAGGAAGGCGAGAGCATCGGAGTCAGAGAAGATGCGATGATGGACGCAGGGGACAGAGGGAGGTGCCGGAAGGCGCTACACTGTTTGTTGGCTTTGAAGACAAAGGAGGTGCCCTGAGGCCTCTAGACACTGGAGACAGCTGAAAGGGAGCTTCTCCCCAGTGCCACCAGGAGTGCAGCCCTGGTACTTTGACATGAGCCTAATAAGACCCACTTTGGACTTCTCATCTCCAGAGCTACCAGAGAATAAATTCGTGTTGTTTAAGCTATGAAATTTGTGGCAATTTGGTTTAGCAGCATTAGGAGATGAACATGTTTACTCCTCCCATTCCCTCAGGAAATAGGACAGAACATGACCTTCTTCTCATCAGTTCTAGTGCCTCCTGCACCTCAGTTGGCTGCCCCATCTACTACTTCTAGTTCATGAGAAAAAATATATATATATAATTTTACATTATATTATTATATTATTTTATATTATATAATATATATTATTTTGCTTGTCCTTCACCAATTAGTTACAGATTCCACCCCCAACCCCACCACATATACACACAAACACATTTGCTATTTATTCTGTCTTTTGTAAAGCACCATGGTTTGTTTGCATTGATTTTTATCTATAGTTTCTGTTTTCAAGTTTATTTATTCTTTATTGTTTCCTTGTTGCTTTAGGGTTAATTTTCTCTTCTTTTTTGTGATTTCTTTTGGGGGGGCACTGGTGATTGAATCCAGGGGCATTCTACCTCCAAGCTACACCCCCAGCCCGATTTTTTATTCATTATTTTGAAACAGGGTCTCACTAAGTTGCGGAGGGCCTCACTAAGTAACTGAGGCTGGCCGCAAACCCAGATCCTCCGGCCTCAGCCTCCCAAGTACTGGGATTACAAGTGTGCGCCACCACACCCGGCTCTTGTGATTTCTTATATTTCTTAAAGTGCAAACATAGATTATTGATTTGAGACCTTTCTTCTTTTCTAACACAATCATTTTAAGGTTATTAATTTTCCCCTAAGTAATTCTTTAGCTGCACCCCACAAATCTTAATGAGTATTTTCATTTGCACTCAATTCAAAATACTTTCTAATACCCCTTGTGACTTCCTTTTTGGTTCATGGTTATTTAAATGCTTCTTGTTTCATATCAAATATTTCATGTTTCCCTAGATATTTTCTAATTTAATTCCATTAAGTTCTAGTTTAATTCCATTGTGTTCAGAGAAGCCCTTCCTTTCCATAGTTTCTTTTTTTTTCTCTCTGCCAATAAATGTGCTCACACTTCACCTATTTTTTAAAATACCCATCCTTCAATCATTCTTTCTCACAGCTACAATTCTCTAATTCCTCCCTCCTTTTCTAGATCAGTCTTCTTTGTGGACTAGTTTACACTTGCTGTCTCCCCTTCCACCTCTTCCGTTCATTTCTGTGTCATCCAGTTCTTCTTTGGTTTCCTCCTATTTTTCTCAGCCCAGGCTTCTGAACTCTTGTTAATTTCATAAGTCCCTAGACGCCTCCTAAGAATTTATCCTTTTTGTTTAAAAATAGCTAGAGTCCATTTCATTTGCTTCTATTCAAGAACCCTGACCGGTGTAGCCCATAGGCAACAAAAATGAGCCTCTTGGCCATAACTTGTCATGAATCTTCTCCTAATTTTAGCATCTCATCACCATAGCTACCACATCCTTTGATGTGGCAGATGCAGAGACATTGTGCTACACTGCCAAGTGAGGAGAGTATCTTTAGGAGGTGAAGGTAATGAATTGGGTCACATTGTGGTGAGAGATCAAGTCAGAATGAAGCTAAAAATGGCCACTTGGTTTGGCAACGTGTGGGTCAAAGATGGGGTGGCCATCTAAAATGGACGCATGTTGAGAAAGAGAGTCATAAATTAATGAAACTGGAGCCACAGACCGGAAGCTGAGCCTGTAACTGGTGAACCGAGACATGCAGTCTTCTGTTTTTTCAGATCAGAACCTTACAAGAGTGGTTTTGGTGTCATAGTGACAATGAAAACCTAACTGGTGTGGGTGAAGGAAAGACTGTGAAGCAAGAGAGGAGGCATTGCCCCCAGAACAAAAGAACTGGGGCAGAACCTGCAGGGTGAGTGTGTGGTACAAATAGATTTTTCCCTTCTTTCTCTCTTCGTTAAGATGATAGATGTCATAGCATGTTTTCATTTTGATGATAATGATCCAGTAGAAGGGAGAAATGAGATCATAGAAGGAACACAGCAGATAGGCGGGGTTGGTTACAGACCGGAGCAGGGACACCTTACCCAGCTGAGCAAGACGATGTCTGTGCGGGTTGAATTGCATCCCCCCAAAGGACATGCTGAAGTCCTCACCTGAGACTGTGGCCCTATTTGGACACTGGCCTCTGCAGATGTATTAAAATGAGGTGATGCTCTGTCAGGGTGGTGCCTGTCATCTGTCTCCACACTTACCTGCTGGTTTTCTTAGATCCCCACCCTTTCCCTGCAGGCATTCAGGTCTGCATTCCCATAAGTCCCACCCAGTGATCGGAACCAGCTGACCACACTGCAGCACAGCCAGTGCTCAGCAAGGGAGCTCCATGGCCCTTGCTCTGCTCACAGATAACTCCCTGGACTCGCTTCATCTTAGCTCATGTTCTGCACCCCTTCTCCCACCTGCCCAGGTCTTCCTGGCCCCTGTCCTGTCATGCCAGCTCCTACTGAGGCTCTAGTCCATCCCAGGATCCCACATTTGGTATCATGCCCAGGGTTGATAGGGCTCCTCCTTGAGGTTGCGAAGGTGGTCACCCCATAAGTCCCATCAGCCCCCAGCTGCTCTGGACAGGACCCCAAAATGATTCCCACTGAGCCCTCAACCCCTTCCCCAAGACCAGTCATGAGACTCTTCTCTGTCCATCCTCTGGACGGCATGGCAGAGACGATCTGTCTCCATTTGCTACTTCTCAGGCTCACATCTTCTAGACTTTTCAAAATCTCACAGTATACAATGGCCTGCTCCCTGCGTGGCCTGGGAGCCGGCGAAGTCAAACAGGAGGGTCCCCCTGCTCCCGAGCCCCGGCTCGTCTTTAAAGAACCTGATTGGAGCTGTCAGCTCTGACACAGTCCCTCCTGCTCATGGGCATTTTTGTCTAACCCAATTATTCCATTCTATCACTCTTCCATGGGAAGTCAGCCTCCCAGCGGATTCTCGATGCTTATAAAGCACCAGACTAGCTGTACCACAGCTCAGCTATCCAGCTCTGAGGCCATGCAGAGGGCCACTCTGCGCGTGCATCGCCTGGAAGCACGGGGCTCTGGCAGCCTCACCCCTCAGGGATGCCCAGGCAGGCGGGCGTGGCACCTGTGCGGGTGGGCCACGCTGCTCACTGGTGCTTCCAGGATTTGCCCAGCCCTCTGCAACGTTAATGCCTTATGCAAACCCCAGTAGTGGCAGGTTTGCTTACTGGATTATGTGGGCAAAATGCACTGAATCGCCATGTCACTGCTCAGAGCTAATGGGAAGTTAGCTTTGGCCTCCTGCATTTAAAATTGTGCCCAGGTGGCTGGGTGTGAAGTATCAGCCAGTGTTCTGCATTCTCCAGAATGCACGGCCCTGAGCGTTAGCTGAGAGGTCCTGGGGACATCCCTCCTCTGTCCTGACAGTAGGTCCCTGTGCTCTCTCACCCTCCCCCAGCGCAGAGTCCCAGAGCCGGTGACCAGGGACATAGCAGGTGCATGGGTGCTGTTTCCAGGAGCCAAGGAGAAAGAGATGGGAGGAGGGGTCACAGGTGGAAAGAGCGAGGAAGGGGGAGGAGGTGGGGGAGGAAAAATGGAAGAAAGGAAGGAAATGCAGCACATCCTCTTGCACATTATTTTAAAATAAATCCTTTGAGTAACCCATCAGTGTGTTGATTCACATCATAATTCTCCTCCAGCCCCCAGGGCCGCAGGAGTTACTCCCTAGGCTAGCAGTGTCTGAGTTTCAATTTACCCAACATACAGCTCAATATTCTATCCATCCCTGGCCTTCATGTGACTGAGAATAGGATCCTGGGGTGTGAGGAGACTCGGAGGCACAGGACATCGAGCTCCACTAATAAGGAGTGTCCACCAGAGACTGAAAATGCTGCTCACTCGCACAGAGGAAGGCAGAGGGAGCGCCGGGCCTCCTGCTTCCTGTGAAGACTCTGTCCCTCCTGGTCCTCCTGTTTATCCAGATGTAACCCATGACAAAGGACAGACTGTAGAATGTAGAAGCCTTGAGTTGGTGCGATTGTATAGGTGTTGGTCTCCATAGGTGCAGGTCTCTGGGGCATCCTAAGTTCCAAACAAGGTCAGAAACAGAGAAGCCGCTCCTTCCTGGGGGGCTCAGCTCCCGGGAAGCCTGGCTGTGCCCTGGCAGAATCTCTTCCTCCATGCCAACACCTGGCCCTTTCCCCCCCAGATTGCCGTAAGAAGGGAATTTATGCATGACTTCAGGAGTCTGCTCTGGGCTCCTAAGCTATCAAGAAGGGGCCCTATTCTGCTTGCCTGCCATGACTGTCCTGAAGCGCGGCCCATCCACTTGACACAGTGGCCTGAATTCCCAAGACCCACCAGCCTCCCAGCAGAAATGCAGACAAGTCAACAGCAGCACCAGATGACAAGGCCCCCGCACGCCAGGCAGCCCTCCGACCCAGGATCCCATCCCACCCCCAATGTCTCCTGCTTATGTCTGGGGGTCTCTCCTGTGCTCAGGAGGATGAGCCCTCCAAGGGTCCTCCTGCAGGCATCTGCCCCTCTCTGCCGTTGCTGCTGGTGCCTGTGTGGAAATGCTAACCCTGCTGGCGAGGTCCCCTGGGTGCCAATACTGCCCTGGTCCCTGCGCTCCCCCTCTGCAGGGCTGGGGACCCACGGCCTCTGGAAGCTGCACCTGCAGCACCCGGCCCGAGCAGTCATTCCTGCTTGCTTTGGGTGGCGTGGACTTTCTGGAACAATGCATTGGAATGATACCAGGGTGACCTTAGAGGGAAAAACTAGGGGACACAGGTGGAGATGGAGGGTGTTCTGTTCCCCAGGGGAGGACTCACTGGAAGACTGAAGCTCCAGGACCCTCACAGCACAGCCCCACTCGAGACCCCAGGTCGGGGACGGGGTGAGGGCAGTGTGCTCCTGCGCACCTGTGCTGCTGTCAGATTTGCCAAACAAAGAATTCGTTGTTAATTTTCTTAAAGAGAATTCTTCAAATGGTATAAACTTCTGACCCATAAAACTCAGATCATCCGGGTGTGGTGGTGCACGCTTGTAATCCCAGTACTTGGGAGGCTGAGACAGGAGGATCACAGGTTCAAGGCGAGTGTGCAGTTACTTAGACCCTATTTCAAAATTAAAAAAAAAATAAGACTGGTGGTGTAGCTCAGCAGTAGAATGCCCCCAGGTTCAATCCCCAGCAACACACACACACACACACACACACACACACACACACACACAC
>PVJS01024771.1:0-28401 GCA_004027185.1 Glis glis
GTACAGAAACATAAGGACAGCCAACATCTCTTGCTAGACCCATATGGACAATATTTTCACTTGTATAGCCTATTTTTACTGTCAATTCAACACATCTGATAGCATCCTTCATAAAAGATTTTTAAACCAGAGCTTTCTTTATGACAGATGTGCAGCCCTATGTCATGCTGAAGTCCCCCCTACCTGTAAGATGGGCAACAGAAGGGTGAATCAGTTCAGACTCTGGCACCAGACTGCTCTGTGCTGAAATCTTGGTTTCATTCTTACTGGATTTATGGTCTTCAGCAAGTTACTTTACATTTCTGTGCCTCCGTTTCATCATCTGTGTAGTAGGGATAATAATTTCTACCTCCTAGGGTTACTAAGAGAATTAAATTGAGTAACATTTGGAGAGAGCTTAGAGGCTCCGGCACATGGTGAATACTGTGTTATGTGACAGCACCCCGTCACATGACAGAGGTTCCCACTCACCCCATCACATGACAGAGGTTCCCACTCACCCCGTCACATGACAGAGGTTCCCACTCACCCCGTCACATGACAGAGGTTCCCACTCACCCCGTCACATGACAGAGGTTCCCACTCACCCCGTCACATGACAGAGGTTCCCACTCACCCCGTCACATGACAGAGGTTCCCACTCACCCCGTCACATGACAGAGGTTCCCACTCACTTCTCATGAGCTATTTAACAAACCACCTTGGCACTGTGGCTCTGGAATTTGCCAGAAACCCAGGCCTGAGGTCACTGGGTATATGTCAGCTTGGGCTCCCCCCCTTCTACCTGAGACTTAAACTTCCTTAATCAGCCTTACCTCTCAGGCTAGGTTACAAACAAATTCAGAGGAGGGACGACTGTATATTTGACTTATTTTTTTAATCCTCCTCAGTATATGTGAATGGGATCTGGAATACATAAAACTCCTTAATGGATTACATGACACAAAGCAATGACCGATGAGTTTTTTTTTCTCTACTGTGACCACGCTTGGGATTAAATTCAAACTCCTGAACTCCAAGTCATATTCTTTTTTTCTTTTCTTATGTACACAGCATTATTCTATTTTATTTTATTTTTACACTTTTATTGGTGCATTATAGTCTTATAGTCTCACATTATAATGTAGTAAATAGCGATAGTGACATATTCTCACCCCTGCTTTCTCCTATGTCATCCTCTCCTCGCTCAGATTAGATTTTATTTTTCTCACCTTGAAAACAAATTCTTCCTACTACCTCCATCTCTTCTTTTAGGCATTAGCTTAAAAAAATCTCACCTCCTCCAAGAGGCCTTTCTGAAGTAGCCTCCTCTTCTTTCTTGCAGTGTTTTCTGTTCAGCTTCTTTCCAGCACTGACCACATGTGTAATTGGTGTGTTTTAGTCGCTTGCTTGATTCTGTGCGGCTTCCCCCTTCCCTACCCCAGTGGATGCTAAACTCTGTTTGGCAAGTGTGTTTTCTATAAGCGTGGAACAAAGCAAGGTTCAATAAATATTCACTGAATGGATGGATTAAATTTTACCCTTTCCCAGTAGGTATTGGAAGGGGGAAGCCATAAAGCAGCAGGGCATACCAAGGTCTCAGTGTGGCACCAGTTAAGACCAACTATGCTCATTATAAACTTGGATCGTGGAGCCCAGGGGAGACCAACGCTGGGATAGGTGGCACTCAGAAGCCCAAGCCAAATGCCAGGCCCAGCTCTCAGCTAAGTTGCCAGTCATTCCTGATTCTCAAGAACCAGGAACTGGATGCTACAAGTCCATTTCTGAATATGTAATGTTAATTTGGCCTATGTAGTAGCCATTTCTTTTCCTGTGGATGAGGAGCAGAAAACACTTAAGGAGAGAAAAGAATAAGAAAATGTATATACAGGGACAGAGATGGAAAGAAAGAGAATTAGAGAATGGCAGGGTAGAGGAGATCTTGCAATTTTCTAGTTTTATTTCTAGTTCTGTCCTAAGGACTAGAGTCCCTGAGCTCTGTGCAATATACCCCTGAATCCTTGCAATAAATTCCTCTTTTTGATAAAACCAACTCTACTCACCTCCCTAATGAGACAGAGATTTCCATTGTGGTAAAGACAAGTTTGAGGACAGCCGTGTATATATGCAGCATGCAGAGCTCCAGGTGAGGTCGGAACAGAGAGAAAGAGGATTAAGCATTATCAGCAAACGGGCTAGGATTAACCGCCAAGAAAGAAGGCCATCTTGAAGGGAATTTGGAGTGAAATGTTTCAAGGACCAGCAGAGACCTTTTAGCAGTTCCTGCACATAAAGAAGAAAGGAAAGGAGAATTCTAAAACTGCTGTAAATAGGCTGCTGCTATGATACAGCTGTATTGTAAGGCATTAGGATTGCCAATATTTACAGGGCACCGACAGTGGTTTTGCTTGTTTTGTTTTTAAATAGGGCAAATAATCATGTAATGTACCTGTTATGAGATGTGATTTTGAAGTATCAGGCAATCTTAAAGCAAGATGAGTATGTTAGGAAGGATACTGCCTTCCATTCTGGTAGAAGAGCACATCTGCTTTGCAGATGTAAAAGTCCTAAATATTTACATAAAGAAGGAAGGAGCAGGCCAGGCGTGGTGGCGCACACTTGTAATCCCAGTACTTGGGAGGCGGAGACCAGAGGATCCCGGTTCGCGGCCAGCCTCAGCTACTTAGTGAGGCCCTCCGCAACTTCATGAGACCTAGTTTCAAAATAAAGTATAAAAAATAGGGCCGGGGGTGTAGCTTGGAGGTAAAACGCCCCTGGGTTCAATCCCCAGTACTGCAAAAAAAAAAAAAAAAGAAGGAAGGAGCAGCAGTACTGTATACACTTTCCCTTGTAAACAGCCAGAAGTTCCTCCCTTGATTTGATTTTCTGAGAATTTGTCCAAATTTTTAAATATTTGATGTCATCTACTTACACAAATTTTCCAACCCCCCACTGATAATCTATTTTCGAGATCAACAAAATAAATTGCATATTTAACACCTTGAGCCAGACAAACTTCCTTCTACCAATTAACAACTTAAGTCCACTAAGTCTGTGAAAAAGGATTAGCTACTATCACCAAAAGGAAAGAAATGACTAAAAAAGAAATCATAGTCACTTGATAAATTTATCTGCAAATGATCAAAAGTAAATTGAGATTCAAAAATATCACCTACATGGATTTACATTTTGTCACATTATACTGAAATATTTTATTTACTTAAAAATTATACATAAATAATATATTGAGACAGTAAGTGACCTTTTATCTCAGAACACTGTAGAAATAGCACTCCTAGAACATAAAATTCTCCCAGCCTACCCAAAGCACATCTATTATAAACCAACAAATTTCAAATAATTTGTTTCATAAAAAAGGGAAACAATTTCAATTAAATATTCTACTTATTCTGAGATTGTGAAAATATCAGAATTTGCTAAATCGTTGCTATTATGTGATTAGTAATGTGTGTGTGTATATATATATATATATATATATATATTTTTTTTTTTTTTTTTTTGCGGTACCGGGGATTGAACCCAGAGGCATTCTACTTCCGAGCTACACCCCCGGCCCTATTTTTTATACTTTATTTTGAAACCGGGTCTCATGAAGTTGTGGAGGGCCTCACTAAGTAGCTGAGGCTGGCCGTGAACCCGGATTCTCCGGTCTCAGCCTCTCAAGTACTGGGATTACAAGCATGCGCCACCACGCCCGGCTGATATATTTTTTATTTGCATAGAAAAGCTTAAAAGCAAGAGGATGTGAAAGGATATATTATATCTTTTCCATACCAGGCAGGAATTTCCTAACTGAATCCACTGTGGTATAGGGCAGTGATTAAGAATAGTTATATTTCAAAGTAACTCTCTCTAAAATAGAATAGGATAGGTTAAAAAAATGGCCTCACTACCAGATTTGGTAGCCAAATTTATAAAATCATGTTTCAACCAAACAGATGACTGACAGTGGTAATCAAATTCCATATATCAAGGAATTTGACCGTTGGGGTTATTGTAAGATTTATCATTTATCTTCTGTTACAAATGAAGTTCATTGCCTTGCTCACAGAAGTGTATGTATGGACAGCAACCCAGTGCCCCTTCCTAACAAAGCATTTCACAGTTACTGCATCTTACTGCAGAAAATATATAACTGATGGGGATTTGAACAAGAATAGGTGCCCTGGAGATATAAAACTTAGCTAACTAGGAAGAAATAGAAGTGTGGGGAAAGGGGATGACTCTGTAAATATTAAATTGGGAATAAAGGCCTTCATTGCTAAATATATTTGAATATGATAAATCCATCTTTAAAATAGTTTGTCTAAGACTCGGGTCCTTTTGTAGTATACAAAGGCCTTAATATGATAACAAACTCATGATTGGCTTCATATCAACCTTCCATACCTTCGGGGTATGGCATGTATTTTTAAAAAGTCCCTGACCACTGCGACCTTAACCCCAGCTCTGCCACAGCCTCCAGCACATTCGGAGCAGCACTGGCATTTATCACCCTCAATCTTTACATTGAACTCTTACTACTGACCTCCAGAAAAGGAGTTAGGGGTGGGGAGGGAGATGAAAGAAAAGAGGATGGAAACACACAGACGTTTACAGTCGCTGAGATGTATAAGGATTACAAATAATGCATTAAACTTAAACAAATTTTACACTATAGTTTTCTTTTTTCTTTTTGTGGTACTGGGGATGGAACCCAGGAGCATTCTACCTCCAAGCTACACCCCCAGCCCTATTTTATTCTTTTATTTTGAAACAGGGCCTCACTAAGTTGCTGAGGCTGGTTGCAAACCTGTGATCATCCTGTCTCAGCCTCCCAAGTAATGGTATTACAAGCATGCGCCACCATGCCCAGCTTACACTAGAGTTTTCTTGATAAGGTATTTGCTTATTAGCTATTCCTTCATCTTAAAAATGTGCTAACAACATAGCATGTACTATGACTAAATTTTGTGTGTGTGTGTGTGTGTGTGTGTGTGTATGTGTGTCACTAGGGACTAAACCCAGGGGCATTCTACCACTGAGCTACAACCCCAGTCCTATTTTATTTTTATTTTGAAACGGAATCTTGCTAAGTTGCTGAGGCTGGCCCTGAACCTGTGATCCTCCTGTCTCAGTTTCCCAAGTACTGGGATTACAGGTGTGTACCACCACACCTGGCTAAATTTTAATTTTTAACCTCACTCTGGAACTAAATAGAATTTACAACCAACGTAAGAGGATATTTACAGAAAAGTGTGTTCTGCATTATGATGTGAAGAATATTCTTGTTTATAATTATCAATCATATACAGCATATTAAAATTGTCCTGCTTCTAAGTATTATAAAATGTCATTCACTCTGCATTGTTGAATTTGTATACCAGGTATGCTCATTTTTTAAATTTTAAAATATTTCCCAAGTAAATTTTCTTATCCTTCCTGCTCTTCACTGAGGTTTAGATTATTTATCCTGTTCAAAGATACAAAGCCTTGAACAAATTCGAGTTTACCATTTGTTCACTTCTGGTATCAATTCATCTAATTAGATCAATATCTTGGGGAGTTGATGTGTCATTTTTCCTGAAAAGAGGAAGAGGATTGGGAATGGAAATTGAGGTATACCCCCCCGAATAAGGTGTTAAATGAGGAATGATCCCCAATTCTCTTCCATCTCTTCCTGCTTCTATTCCATGGACTCACTCACCCATGAGGTCTTCTAGAGAGAAGCCCCCTGGGACATCAAGATAACAGGCAGAATTCTCAGAACAATCCCCAATGACCCTCATCCTTATGTGACCCCCCCCCACTGTGAATATGCTGAGTTAGCATCCCAGAGATTGTTAGGATGCATGGCAAAAAGGACTTTGCAAGAATTAAGGTTTTGGATCAGTTGACCTAAAAGAGGGAGACCATTCAAGTAGGCCAGGTTTTACTCATAAGTCCTTTGAAAGCAGAGAACTTTCTCTAGCTACTGAGAGAAGGGGACATCAAGGAGACTTAAAGCAGGGAGAAGGATCTGATGTACTACTGCTGGCTTTGAAGATGAAGAGGGCCATGGACAAGTATCAGAGAGTGGCCTCCCGGAGCTGAGAGGCCACCTGGCCACAGCTAAGAAGGACCTCAGGACTACACCAGTTGAGCACTAAATTCTGCCAAAAACATTAATGAGTTTGGGAGTAAATCACCCCCCCCCAAAGACTAGAGACTAAACACAGTTGGCTAACACATTTATTTTGGCCTGTGTAATCTTAAATACAGAACCTAGTTGAGCTTACCTGGACTTGTAGTTTCCAGAACAGTGAGATATTAAGTGGGCATTATTTTAAGCTACTAAAATAATTTAGTAGTTTGTTAAACAGCGGTAGGAAGCCACTACAACTGGGACTTGTGGCAGTACTTTTTTTATTCTGGACCACAGGTTAAGACCTAAAATCTTTTATCCTTTTTTCACTATCTCATATGTGAAAGCCTTTCCTCTTAAAATAAATAACTTAATGCATAAAGGCATAAAGAAATAAAAATGAATAAATGTGAAGGCGGTTTAGATATTTAATACTCTATAACTCCTGCTCCTACTCTCACACTCTAAGTATTAGAAACCATGCAAACATTCACTAAATACTTAGAGATGGAACAATCCTATACCACATCAAAAATTCCTTTTAAAATACTCTATTTGAAAGTGTTGGAATTCCAAGTCATAGAGTTACATTTCTGCCATCACCCATGGGGACTGCCATGTTCAGGCTGGGTTTAAAGTAGGTCATGTTTCATTGGCAACGTGGAAAAGAGACCTGAGGAAAAAACTCAACTGGCAAGGGAATCAGTTGGGGAATCTGTCGATAGTTCATGTAAAAGATGATGAAAACCCCAACCCATCTGGTCCTAAGCATGTTTAGTACCTTTAAAATATATAATTCTATGTTTTACTGGAAGCTTACAAAATAAATTTAGCATCGCCAGGCATGGTGGCACATGCTTGTAATCCCAGTATTTGGGAGGCTGAGACCAGAGGATCCGGGTTCGCAGCCAGCCTCAGCTACTGAGTAAGGCCCTCCACAACTTAGGGAGACCTTGTTTCAAACTAAAGAATAAAAAATAGGGCTGGGGGTGTAGCTCAGAAGTAGAATGCCCCTGGGTTCCCATCCCTAGTACCCCCCCACACAAAACTAATTAATTAATTAATTTAGCATATTGTTTATCTGCCAAATGATCCAAGTTTATTACTAGACATTGTTGACAGTATTGAGACTAAGAAGCAGTAATGTCCTTTGGAATTACTGATCAAGACTTCCATGGAATTGCTATAGTTTCCTGTATAACCAAACATCTTTGGTATGCTCTTAATTCTAAAAATCCATTCCCTTTTTCTTATTGTTTAGCCATAGTATTATACCTATCCCTTCTCACCATCTGTATTTCTATAGTTTTTAACCTCTGCTACCACGTCCTCTGGGTTGTTTGTGTGTGGTTGCATATTCCCAGTACACTGGACAGGTCCTGGGTAACACAGGTCAGCTTTCTGGCAGCAGACACTGCCCTACCTAATTTTAAATTAGAAAACAACCTGCTCTTCCTTCCTACTGTGGCTCCTTGCCTAGTAAAGGGCTTATCCTATGCCATACTGTGCCACACCCTACCTCTCAGGATGTCTAGATGGTGGTTAAAAGCACTCATGTTGATTATTTGGGTATATGCCCCCCAAAAAACCAACCTGAAAGCAGGGATGCAAATAGATATTTGAACATCCATACAAATGAACAATGCTGTTCATAACAGTATTATTAATAATAGGCAAAAGGTGGAAGCAATCCAAGCATCCATCAAAGGATGAATGGATAAACAAAAATGTGGTATATACCTAAAATGGAATATTATTCTGTCTTTAAAAGGAAGGAAATTCTAACACAGGCTCAGCATGGATGAACCTTGAAGACATTATTCTGAGTGAAACAAGCCAGACACAAAGAACAAAGAATACTTTATGATTCCTCATATATGCCTAGAACAGTTAAATTAATAGAAACAGAAATAGTAGCAGTTGTGCTAGGGCTTGAGAAAAGGGAGGAATGGAAAGTTACTGTTTAATGAGTACAGAGTTTCATTTTGAGAAGAAAGAATTCTAGAGAAGGATAGTGATGACAGTTGACCAATAATGGGAATGTTCTTAATGCCATTGAATCACACCCTTTAAAATGGTTAAAATGGTAAATTTTATGCTATGCAAAGATCCCACATCTTTGTCAATACTTTACATACATTTTTTGTTCCTATTTTATCACCATCATCATGATAATTTTTAAAAGCATCTGTGTTAATAAGGTAGCCCAAGGAAAATACAGAGAACAAAGAGAAGTACTCTGATAATAAACACAGGGGAGAAGATGGATGGAGGGTATGCAGGAGTGGGACAACCAGTAAAGAGGGGCCACTGCCCATCAGCAGTCATCATCATGTAAGGCGGAATGTGGAAAGAGACAGAAAAGGACACTGATGGCAGAGTGACCGCAGACAAGTCCACTGCCTTTGACCAGAGAATGACTAAAAGTGACAGTGAGGGAATCTCTGGAAGAGCTGTTCTCTTAGAATTGTGCAGTCAAGGAACTTAGAATGGAAGAAGAAATCTTTAGATGGACAAAGAAGGTGACCTAACTGAGGGAGTTGGGAGGGGGGTGGAGGGAAACACACTATAGCACATGATGTACATACACAAACCTGTAAGACTCAATCACTATCCGGAGCATGAAAGGGAGGGAAGGGGGAGGGAATAGGGTGGGATTGAAGGGAGGGCTAAATGAGCAATGTGTGCATGTATGATGTTCATACCCTGACATATATCAAAATGCATAATTACAATGCACCAATAAATGAATATTAAAAAAAAAGAATTGTGCAGGCAGAAGCCAAACTGCATTAAAAGAGTGGGAGGCAAAAAAAGACAGAGTATAGATGAGATTTTGTAGAAAATTATCAATTACTTTGATAGTAAAATGCAGAAAAATAATAGTCTACAATCCCATATTCAAAATATGTTGGACTATAGGGTTTGAGAATTCTGAATTTTTTATGTTTTGGAAAGATATAATGATGCATAATGCAAATTGTATGACACTTTTAGCAGAGTCTAGAAGAAGAGACCTAATCAAAAGTCCTATATCTGCAGAGAGTTGACAGGGGAAAAGGAAGAAGAGAAGGATGAGAGGGAGAAGAACATGAAGCAAATGACTTAGTAGGATAAACAACCTCATGTGATCAAGGTTTGATTTTGTTGCTTTACTACAAATTAATAAAAACTTTAATTTTGGGAAATCTTTAGACATTTAAGTTGTGACTAAGAAAATACAGGCCTAGATTACAAACAATTGGTAGTTAGGAGGACAGAGCTAAACAGAGACTCTCTGAGGTGAGTTAGTAGGATGCTCAGTTTTCTACAATATAGACATTAGATTATACATTAAGCTTTTCCTTATGTCCATAAGGTATGCCTAGTCAACTGATCCCAGTCCCCAATATGGCTGCTTGTTTATCTATGCTATCTATGATAGATTAGAATGTACTAAAGATTCTTTTAAATCCAGTGCTTAAAGGAAACTTAACTTCCTTTACAAAATCACTGATAAAGGATCACTTTCCTAACAGACAAATATTAGGAAATCTATCATGATTGTAAGAAAGCGACATGAAAACTTATTTTTAATGGGCATATGATAAGTAAGGACCATGTAGCAATGTAATTTTTGAATCAGATTAAGAGTTGATGCTTCTGGAAGTAAGAAAAATGTGGTGACCAAGGAAAGTTAATCTGCAGTGCAACGTATGGGTTAAAAGTAAATTGTTTTATCAAGTCTTTGCATTCCAGTTCTCTACTTGGAGCCTCAACCCACAAATAGTATCAATTTTTGTCTATCTCTATAAAGTACAACCCATTTACTAACTTAAAAAATGCTTTCTGCTCAAATGGTGAACTATAAGATGACATCTTCACTAAGTAGAGTTCTGGTATTCTGATGCCTCCCAATGGCAGAAGCAGATCCCATCTCTTCTCAGAGCATGAGCCTAAGTGGAATGGAATATTCTTCACTTAAATGCCAAAAGGACTGGGGGGAGAGGTGAGTCAATCTATGCTCAGGATTTCTGATAAGGCTGAGATTAATGACCAACATTATTTGTAGCATACAAGACAAAATTTGACAACATTCCCACAGTCAAATTCTCTGCTTACCACTCCCAAGTGAAGAATTTGAGCTTTGGGTTAGTTTTTACCTGGTTCATCCCTAGAAACACAAAGGACTTTTCCCATCTAATCCTAACAAGTAAGTTAATGGTAGAAGTTGGATATTATTGATACACTTAGATGAATCAAGTGCATCCAATATCCTTTATCTCTCAGCCAAATCAGAGAACCTACTTTCCCCGAGAATAACAATCATTACAGTCCACTGAGCCTTGCTTTTCCAATCGTTTCTGTGGCAGCTGGCTACTGGGAAGTTGCTAGGGAATTGAAAGGGGGTAGCATGGGGAGGGCAGATGGCTCCTTTGGGTTTATTTCCACTAAACATTGCAGCTGTGAAACCCACTAATGCCCCAAGTGTCCATATAAAATGCTTGCAGAAGGGGCCTGGCTAAGGAGAAGTCACAGAGCAGCCATCCCGAAGTGTCCCTCTTTCTATGCTGCAGAATAAGCCCTCATAAACAGTAAATGCAAATACGCACCAAACATACGCAGCCAGCGCTTGATCCAAAAGTGTAATCAAACCACAGGAATTGCTAAAAATGATGGCAGCCAGTATTTTCCCTATAAAAGGAAAACCCAGGAAGATAGCAACTGCCAAAGGAAACAATAAAGGCTGCAAAGGGTGGGACTTAATTGGTAAAAGTAATTTTACGAGTGGACAATATTTATTTTATCATTAGAATGAGATTGTATTGATTTTCGTATTTGTTCCTGAGCATACAAAATGTTCCAAAGACATCCTGCAAATACCACAATAATATCCCTAATGTATATTATGATGTAAGGAAAACCAACAAAGATGGAGTTGAGTAATACTTTAATTAAAACACACACACACACACACACACACACACACACCTGTCTATGTGTGTTTTACTGGAAAAAAAAAGCTAATCCCATAATAGAATTTTAAAAGTAAATCATGGGTACCTAAAAACAATATAGGGTCATATTCATATAAAGTATAATTTTGTAATACAGTATAGATAATTCTTCATATGTTTATAATTAATAAAGATCAACAAAGAAGCAAGTCCAAATCTGAGGAAAGAAAATTAAGAGCACAGCAGAAACTACAGATCATTTTATTATTTCATCCTTACAATTTTCTTGAAAGGTGGAAAAGTTTGTATTACTGTGAGATCAAATGAATGCTTATATAATTCCACCAAAATAGAGGTTCTTGTTCACCTGATGGAATTATAGACAACTACCATGATAGAGTTGTGGGTGGGTATGTATATGCACACATGTGTGCTTGTATGCACATGCATATAAAAATGCCCACCAAGGATTTATATTGAAGTAAAATATATATTTGATAAGACGTGTGCATATTTTCAGTGCTCTAGTATTATTGGGTTTAATTTGGTTGAAAGTAAGGTCAAACTCTTTATAATTATTGCATGTTCTCTCTGATATTAGAAAAAAAAGATGTGAAGGGCAAATAGAAACAGTCTGCCAAGTGAAAAAGCAGATATTGACTAAAACTCCGTAACTATACTTGTACCATTGAGTAATTCAGATGCATCCCACTTTTAAAATCTTTAAGACTAACAGGCGCTCTTAATCTTTTTCATGCCATGAACCCCTTTATTAATCTGGGGAAGCCAATGAACTCTGGCTTATAAATAAAATACATAGGCTTATAAAAGATATCAATTATACTGAAATGCAATCATCGAAATATCAAAAACACAATCTAAAAATAAGTCTAGGCATCACTCTATATATGTTAATATATAAAATTAAAAAATAATTAAAGTGCAATGTACCAACCTTTAATAATGATTTTCAACAAATGTTGGGATTCTATTGCTTTTTAAAGATGTCTCTATCCTTCTGAATTTTTGTGGTATTTTAACTTGAGATGAAATTGACACAGCATAAATTTACTACACAATTCAGTAGCATTTAGTACATCCACAGTGCTGTACAGCCAACATCTCTCTCTAGTTTCAAAACTTTTTTTTTTTTTTTGCAGTACCTGGGATTGAACGCAGGGGCGTTCTACCTCCGCGCTACACCCCCGGCCCTATTTTTTATACTTTATTTTGAAACCGGGTCTCACAAAGTTGTGGAGGCCTCACTAAGGAGAGAGAGAGAGAGAGAGAGAGAGAGAGAGAGAGAGCGCTGAGGCTGGCTGCGAACCCGGATCCTCCGGTCTCCGCCTCCCAAAGTACTGGGATTACAAGGGTGCGCCACCACGCCCGGCGTTTCAAAACTTTCTTATCACCTCCTAAGAACAACCTTATATCCATTAAATAGTCACCTCTCATTCTCCTCTCCCCACTTTCTGGCAACCATGCCTCTACTATCTCTGTGGATTTGATTATTCTGGATAGTTCATAGAAAAAGATTAATTTTGTAAGATTTACTTATTACACTTATCAAAATATTTTCAAAATTCATCCAACTTGTAGCTTGTATCAAAACCTCATTCTTTTTTAGGGCCGAATATTTCTGTGGGTGTGGGGGGAAGTATGTGTATGTTTATAGATAAATAGATAGATACAACAATTTGTTTATCCATGTCTCCATTGATAGATATTTGGATTGTTTCCACCTTTGGCCATTATGCATGTTGCTACAGTAAACATTATGTACAAATTTCTGTGTGAAAATAAGTTTTTATTTCTCTTGGGAATACAGGAATAGAATTGCTGGGTCATATGTTAACCCTATGTTTAACTTTCTGAAGAAATGCTAAAATGCTTCCTATAGTGACTCCATCTTACATTCCCACCAACAACACACCAGTGCTCTTATTTTCAACCTCTTCACCAACATTCATTTTTCACCGTTTTGATGCTAAGAGTTCTAGTTAATGTGCAGTCTATCTCACTGTGATTTCGATTTGTTTTTTCCTATAGGCTAATGCTGACGACAAACTTTTCCTTGTTGGCTTGTTGGCTATTTGCATAATCTTTTTTGGAGAAATATCTACTCAAATCCTATGTCTTGAAATGGGAAAGTTTTCAAAATGGGTTGTTTGCCTTTCTTGTTGTGCTGTGAGAGTTCTTTACATATTCTGTATATTAAACTATTAACAGATGTATAGTTTGTGAACTCTTTTCCCCTTTTGTAAATTCTTTTCACATACCTGGTAATGCCCTATACACAAAAGTTTTTAAATTTTGTGAATTCAAATTACTTATGTGATATGTATGTATGCATGTACGTATGTATGTGTGCATGTATATATATATATACATATACATGTATATATTCTGCAAACTTTGTGTGTTAAGTATCATCACCATCATCACCACCACCATAAGAAAACTAAGGCTCTGATCAATTTAATGATTTGCCAAAGAGTGCACAAAGCAATAATGGCAGAATCTTCTGTCTCTAAATACTAGGTGATAACATTGGTTCCATACATTAGAGGTGAATAATGAAAAATGAAAAAGTGTTTTTCATTTTAATTTTCAACTGAATTTAACAAATACTTGCTGAGTTCCTCCTATGTGTTGCAAGCTTCAAAGAATAGAGACACAATTCTTGCCCTCATGGTGCTATAGTCTAGTGAGAAGGATAGATATTAACCACAAAATTGAAAGCATAAGAAGGAAGTGCATTGTGCTGTGGCAATAAGAAAAAAAAAGAATAAAGTAATAAAAACTTCCTCTACAAGAACACCCACCAGTATATCTGGGCACTTCAGCACATTGCATATACCATTTGCTTACTTATTATCCTATATTTGTTTCGAGTTGTTTCAAAGGTACAAATGATCCCTGATTATACTGAAAGCCCTTCCAGTAGAAAGGCCATATATAACCACTGCAGTGTCCTTCATGGTGGTTGGCAATTCATCCGAACAAGAAATAACTATTGAGCTCAACCAGAACAGAGAGAGGGAGAGAGAGCGTCAAAGAGCCAGGAATAGTGAAAGCTTAAGTGTAATCTGGGATAGTAATTTACGAAGGATTTATAATAAATAATACTTAGTATTTAATCACTGTCAGCTGCTGTGGAGATTTAAGTCCTCTTTCAGGAGTTAAAACTTGACTTTTGTAATATAGATTGGAAAGAGTAAAACAAAATTCAAACCTGGGCAGTCTGACTCTCAATGTTCATACTCCTCTGGATGCTACCTCCTACATAAGAGATTAAACTTCAACGACTGTGTAAATATTTAGTTGCTAAGCTTCAAAGTTTATATCTCCAACTGTATACATCTGCATGCACAAGTGTGTGTACACATAAAACTACATGAACCGAAATTACAAATTATAACGTAGCTATGAAAACTAGGGCCAACGGGGAAGAAATGAAGATTTGAAAAAGAGGCAGGAAACTAAAAACATATGTTGAGTAATAACATAAGTAGCTATTATAGTAAAGGCAAAAGGGCTTGGAAGGGGTGATACAGGATAAATCCCATCCTGTACTTTATTGTACCCTATTTTTCTTTTCCAAAAACAATCATCCCAAGAGGGTTCCATCTATGATCTGTCATGACAAAATAATGTGGCTTTAAGAAAACAACATACTGGAAAGAAGGTAACCTGCAGAATGCTGCATACCCAAAACCTACTTCTAACACACATGTAATGGAAGTTTTATACTAGTGTTGACAAGGAGGTTGACACAACATAATTTTGCCCCTGTCTCTATAAAGTAGCGACCTTTGTGAAAAAACCAAGGGAAATTGTTCCTCAGAATGGTATAGTTGGTCACTGGGGTCATTTTTAAATTTTTATTTTATAGGTACAGCAAGACTAGCCACTATATACTATAAAAGAAGGTAAGCAAGCAAAACTCATGAACTGGAAAATGATTTTTCCATGTAGTGAATTTCTGTATATTTTGTCATGGCAAAGTAAGAATTTAGCCACACAATTCTATCATCTTGGGGAAAAATATGATTATATTTCTGGGAAACTGTGTCCTGCATACATTCTATAAGTCTCTCACCCTAAACAATTAAAGCCAGCTCAAATTTATAGAAAATTAAACCCTGGATATTGTCTTAAAATATGGCCTATCAGTTATTGACAAAACTCATCTTACTTAATGTTTTTAATTTTTTTCTTGTACTTTGAAACCATAGAAAAACAAATGCTTCATTTATATAGCATCATTTTAATCTGAATAATTTTCCAGCTAACTACTACTAATCCCAATAATACAAATAAATAAAAGGAAAATTTAATACCTGTGCTAAAAATAACTCTGAAAAATGTTATCTGTTTCCTTACTCCTTAATTTCTTATGAATAGGTTTTGTTTCATTTGTATGTTTATAAAGTAGTCATTTTAAAACCCAGAGTGTGCTATTCCTCAGAAAACATATTATAACTAGAGACAAGAAAGCTTTCAGCTCAGGGTCACACAGGCCATATTACCTGATCAGGAACTGGAAGGAATTAATAAAAATAGACTCGCCTGGAGCCTGCATTCTACCCACTGATTGGTCAGACTTTAGTCCCTTGAGTTTCAGGGACGAAGCTGTTCCTGAGTTTTCCTTGGGTTTGGAATCTACTATGGACATAACAACTTTCAGTATTTGACCTGGAGCCCAGCAGTACCTGGGAAGGAAAAAGCCCAGCTTTCCAACATCATGGGACCTGGACCTGCAGCTGACTGGGCCCTGCCCAGAGACATGTAAGAGTTTCCTGTTTAGGGGAAGTGATTTCAGCACTTGCTTTGTTTTGTGTCTGGTGTCTCTTCCTAGAAGCTCAAGACAGACTGCCCTGAGGAGTGACATATAGCTTTTCCTCTCCCCACTTGCCATCAGCTGTCCCTTCTGCTATCAGAGTGTCTGCCATGAACAGCCTCTCCACATGTAATTTGCTGTTTCTAATCTGTCATCTGAGTAATCAGATGACCAGAGCTGTTAGAACTATGTGTAAATTAAGAGCCACGCTCTGAGAGATAGCCAGAGACCCTCTTCTTCAAAAGAGCTTGTAGCAGGCTTCCTGGCAGCATTCCCTTTCTTCCCCAAGCTCTTCTTATCTAACTCCCTGCTTGACAGTCTTAAGAAGCTGACTTTCACCTGCAGGAAGTATTGCTACTGCAAGATACAGTGGAGAACACACTGAGTGGAAGGACATATCCACCCTGGTGCGGGAGCCAACACCCAGCCTGAGGGCCTTCAGACTCTTCAAAACCTCTCTGCTCCATTTTCTCACTAGCAAGAAGGGTCTAACCATACCATCTTACCTATCACACAGAGTCAGTAAGGTTATAATGGATCAAAAATTATGACCGTCTTTTAGGAAGAGTTGCTACTGAAACAGTAATCTTTAAAAAGAACAATGTTCATTCTCAGGGGTCTATAAACCATGGCTGCCTACTGCCTGTTTTCATGAATAAAGTTTTATTGGAACACAGCCTTGCCCACTCTTCTGTGTATGCTCTTTAGAGTTCTCTTGAACTACAATGGCAGAGTTCTGTAGTTGTAATAGAGATCATATGGCCCACAAAACCAAAAATATCTACTATCCAGCCCTAAACAGAAAAAAAAGGTTTTCTGAACCACCTTATGGAGATTTTTTTTCAAGCAAACAAGAGTTCCTTCCACCCCCCCACAAAATCCATATTGCATATTTCACAACACAGGCCATATGCTTAACAGAAGAACTTCAATAATAATAACAGTTACATTAAAAACACACAAGAACTACATTATGCAAATTTTGTGCTATGTAAATCCATTACTGTGAACATAAAAGTCCTCAGAATATTTTAAATTTTAATTCTTCAAAGAATAATTAGCAAGAGCTGAAAATTATTTCTGATGTACATTTTAGGAGGGGAAATCAGTACTACATTATTCCTATTGTGTCACAGCCATGAGGGCAACAAAGTTGCCCAATGCTGACAATGCCAAACACACTGTGGGAGCTCAGATATTCATCAAAATGACAGCTCCAATTTTCCCCCTTCCTAATCAGGCCTAAACATCATGGGACATCTGGCAAATCAATAAGCAAAGCTGGACACTCTCATTGCTCCCAACCTGGCAGCACTGCATCTTTACCCAGGACTAGGGCCTTCAGTGTTACTCACATACTTCCTGACTTCAATTGTCTGCCTCTTCCATGTGATGCGCATGCCCACCTGTGATCCCAAACTCTGCCCTGGCATGCATCTGACCATGCCCCTTGTCAGAATGAAAGACCTCTTACCACTTCAAGAAAAATAGGCATGGGGATGTGTGGCTTTAGAATATACATGTGCACTCCGCCAAAGAGACTTGTGAATAAAGGGAGAATAGGTTCACATGCTATCCTCCCCTACACACCACACCCCCAAACTTCTACCAAGGCAGACTTTGAAAAAAAAATGAATAAAAGAAGCAGATTTTGGAATGAAAATGACTTTTTGCTTCTGTCTCCTTCCTTTGCCTTTTCTTTTTAGGTCCTTTAACCCAAACTCTTATCCAGCTGACACCTCCTATTTTTTTCTCTATGGGCTCTGGAATTGTCCTAGTGCTGAAAGATCTGATAACTAACTTCATGTCAATTTATTCCTCTGTCATGTATCTAGAGGAGGCAGAGTGCTAGAGAAATATAATGAAGGATAGGTCTGTTCACACATAGGACTAAATTTGAACCCAATGGAGAGAATAGCCATAACTAAAGCTAAAAGGGAAAATCCCAGGAAAAACTAAAAGGAGTAGAAAATACACAGACCAATACCTGAGGATCTGGGACACCGCCTGTGAGCTCCAGGGACCCTACAGGACTGGCTTGGAGTAGAAGTCTAAGGACCTACTCATGGTTGTACAGCCATGATCTAAGAGCCACAATTGACTAATGTTAAGGTAAACTCATCTGTACTCAGCCTACTGAGGCCCAAGGACATTCGGGTTAGTTATTTTTTGCCTGTTTTGGTCTTAGCTTGGGCTGACCCCACACACCACACACTCCTAAACTTTATGAAAATATAAATGGAAATGCTTCCTGGTCCCAGAATTTTCTATTTTATAGGAAAAGGATAAAATGAAAAAATCAAGAATGGAAAACATCTTAGCCAGATGAAATCCAGCATGGGAAATAAAAAGCAGTTCATTAAATTTAACCCATACTGGAATTGCAGCAATTTAAAGGCAACCCACAATAATGCCAATGCTAGACATAGATTTAAAGGAACAACATAAACTATTTTAAAATGAATGAGTGCGATAAGGAAGACTGGGCCATCAGTCACCTACACAGGGTAGCTCACATGCGATGGTCAAAGGGATGATGGGAAGGGCCCATCACAAATGTGAAGACAGTGATATAGTTATGAGTAAAAATATTAGCAATCATCAGCTCCATCTTAGGTTGAGTTGAGGCTGTTTAAAAACTACCAATGTAATTCAGATGAGATAAATAGACTCATTGACAACAAATATTCTATGTGTTAGTTTGGCACTGAATGTATACATAGTATTTGACATGACAATTCTAAAACAAAAAATTTTATGAGGAAACAATATAAATAGCCCAGCAATAGGAGATTCCTGAATTGAAAATGTGTGTCCATAATCAACCCTATGCCAGTCATGGTTCATTTCACAGCCCACTCCATCCTTTCCTGCCCTTCAAGGCTGATACATAGAACTGAACACCCTTCACCTCTGATATCTAGTGGGATTAAACGAATGGAGATAACTGCAGGAGAAAGAAGAGAATTTCTTCCAGCTCTCTCTGTTCCAGTCCTGAATATCTGGCTGGAGCTGCTTCTCTAGCATGACTTAGTGTGACTACTCCCCTGAGCTTCAGCTCTCATTGGGTTTCAGTAACACTATTTTCTCTTCTTACTGTTTCAGCCCTATAGGTGGTAAGAGCTTCCTGATGCTGCCAGTGCCTGGGTGCTGGGGGACCACACCATCCAGTCGTGGTAGGTTCCCTAATCCCTACCCACACACTACAAATATCCCCTTTCTTACAGTCTCTTCATTTGACTCATCTGAGTTGAATTCAGTTTCCTGCTAGGACATTGACTGAAATACAATACAGATGTCTCTTTATAGATAGGGAAAGATGTCTGACAGAAATCAAATCAAAATAAAAGCATTTATGATTAGGTGGTGGGGTAAGATTGCTTGTTTCTCTGTATGTTTATTTATTTTCCAATGTTCAACACCTGATTATGTATTTTGAGTATATAAATAATAAAATTAAATACAGAACAAGAATAAATATAACCTCAAGAAGTACTAGTAAGATGGCTTCCCTCCTTTACTTCCCACTTCATCAAAAATAACATACATATTAACTTGAGTGGCCCAGAGGTACCCTGCTGGGGCAACAGGGCCTTGAACACTTGTAAGTGATCAGATACTACTTTACTCCTGATAGATTCTATCATCTATAAAAACATGTTCAGTCACCAAGTATTTATAGTTATAAATGCAATTGTGCACATTTATAAATACATGTGCTTTACAGACTTGGATTTTACAAGCAGAAGTCAAGCTTTTGCTGCTTAGTAATAGTTAACTATTACTAAGGGCTTACCACCTATGGACACTGTTTATAAGCATTGCAGGTATTAGCTCATTTCATTCTGACAGAAAGGAAGTATTATTACTCCCATTTCACAGATGAAGTCATTGCTCTGCAGAGAAGCCAAAGTAATTTGCCCAAGGTCACAGAACTCTCTGTTAACAGGTCCTGGAGGAAAATCTGGGCTTTAGAGACTATTTCTGTCCATTATATTCAACTGCCACTCAGATCAATAGATTACCTGAGAATTCGAAAACTCTCCTAATTGTGAATATACTGTGGAAAGAACCTCCAGGGCCTTCAAACTGACTCACCACTGACTAGCTGTGCAATCATGAACATTTACATATCAGGTCTACAATTCCTCATCAATAAAACGATGACTAATACTTCTACCTACTCCAGAAGTTATGAGAATCTAATGGGAAAATGAGCATGAAAGCTATCAAAGCTGTAAAACAAGGTACAGATGTAAGGTAGCAATATGTTGTAGCCTCAAAACTCCAGTACATTAGTCATCAACATTAGCACATGACAGTCAAATGTAAAAAAAAAATAGCAATTACTTTGGTGAAGTATGGCCCTAAACTCTAACATTATAAACTACCCAGTCTGTTAATAACACCTAACATAAAGCCACCACTGATTAATCAATAAAATCACCCAATAGTTTCGGTGAAAGAAAATTCCCGACTCTTATTCATTAACTAACTCACTGTATTTGGTTCCCAGCATGTTCTGAAATATGTTATTCTCAATCTTCACTTATGTAGTAAAACTTTAAAAAAACAACCTATAAAGCTCAAACTACACATTCTCTATGGTACAATATCAAAAGTTCAACTAAGCCACTCAGTTTTCAGTTTCCCTGACTCAACTTTTCAGAGTTTTATAATTAATTATATTCCATTATTACTGATCATCAATTAGCTCAAAATGTTGCTGAGATGGGGAGTATGCTGAAGAAGGCAGAATTTAATGATAATTTGAGACCAGTAGGACACTAAATTTCTCTCTTGTTAATAATTAAAGTAGATAACTTATGTTTTTATTTATAGCTTCCAGAAATATCCGGCTCATTCCAGTGCAATGCCCCATCAGCTGGTCAGGATGTGACTTAGGCTGTTGTGTTTTATTTTCCAAACATGACTTCAACTGAAGCCATAAATGCAGCCTAATCAAAGGTTAAGCAAGTGATGTCATTTCTAGATCCACACGCCTGTAGATAGTAAATATATAAAGGATAAAACACTGCAAAATTTCAGTTTACCTGTTTCAATTTCCCAGATGTAGACAGAATCATCCGTGCAGCCAACAATTAGAAAGTTCTCAACTGGGTGCCATTTTATCATCCGCACAGGGAAGAGGTGCTTCCGGGCACTCAGGAGGCACCTCTTCTCTGCCAGGTCGAGGAGAGCTACAGAATGGTCACTGCACACACAACAAATCATCCGATCATCTCTTAGCTGTAAAAAAAAAAAAACAACAACATACTCATGTAGGTAAAGAGTCAAATGCTTTTTCTGTGATTAAATCAGGTATCTTTCCCCTAATAACACACACAAAAATATTTTTGTGAAAGCCTTATGCACAAATGTACATTTCTGCTTTCTACAGAATCTCTTCGCATAGACCTTAGCCACCTACAAGGAAGGTCAAGAGATACAAGTAAAAAAGGAGAATTCTAGGCCAGATCTACTTACAAGATAAATGAAGGATTTGACCATCACTCAGCAAATTCAGTCAGTGAGGCAGACATTGGAAATAATGCAGAATTAAAAAAAAAAAGAACCAATTTGTTACCACAAAAAGAAGCTATTTGTAGACACAAGCTTAGGCACAAGGGTATCATGAGCTGACAGTTTTCACTGAAGGCCTCAAAATGTGATTTGTTGCTGTTCCCAGAACTATACAGATTTTAATCCAAACAGGAAACTCAGTGTAGACACAATCTAAAAGGGGTAAGCATTAAATAGTTCCTACTGAATGCACAACCTCAAAGACACAAGGATCGAAATAGGCTCAGAGGACAAGAATCCTTAAGATGGTTTTTAAAGTCAGCATCTCGTTACCTTGACCACAGTGTAGGACAACGACCACCTATGCCGGGTATTGTTGATCTACCCAGAATTTCAGCTGTTGTGTTAACAGCATCATTTTCAATCTCTTGAGACCTCCCAGGACCCTTCATCAACCTCTTTGTGGGGCACTAGAGAACATGTTTTCTTTCCTAATTCTTATAAGGAGACCATAGTCTAAAAAAAAATTGCAAAATGGCAGGTGTGATAAACATGGAGCTTAAACTTGTAGAAAGGATTAGATGTCATTTCTTCCCAACCTCTTGGAGAACCTACCCATCCCACAGCTTCTAGAATGGGCTGCCCAGTGTGCTTCAGGAACATTACACACATACCATCTGGGTACACATCTTATGGCCAGGAGTAGACATACTCTAGTGACCCGACCATATTCTGCTTTCAAGGCATTTGAACAACAAAATATAAAATAATTCATAGGAGGAAGCAAGAGGGGGAGCAATCACAGGAAAGCATACTAGTTTGGGCTAGAGAACTTGGTTTCTAAATTTTTGAGCCCTTGCCACAATATTTTGTCCTAGATGTCTCAAGGATGGCTGCTATACTCTTTAAATAAAGTCCCTTTTTATTGGATTTAGTTTGAATGGATCTTGATCCTTAGAGTTAAATTATCTATGACTGAGGCGGGAGTGAAAGACTACAGGAGTGAAAGTTATTTGGACTGCTATACTGCAGCAAAAAGAAAAAGAGAAAGCCTATAATTCCAGAACTTGAGAGACTGAGAAAGGAGAATCGCAGGTTCAAGGACAGTCTCTCCAGCACAGAAAGGCCTTGCACAACTGAGTGAGGCCCTCAACAACTTAGAGACACCCTGCTTCAAATTAAAAAGTAAAAAGGGCAGAGGGTGTAGCTCGGAGATAAAATGCCCCTGGGTTCAATCCCCTGTACCAAAAACAAACAAACAAACAACAACAAAAATAAAAACAAAATGGAGAACCTGAAGAATAAGATATATCAAGGTATTCCACATCACCATGTGGAAGTTTTTTTAAGAATTCAATGTTTCTTCACTGTTTCACTTAATCATTCTTGTTGCTGAAGTATTGCTTTCCTTATGTCTTACGACACAAATACAGTGCAAAATTTTTCCAAGTTTATGGGAGCTAATTTTTCATGATATTATGAAGAAAAAATTTCATAAGCCAATCAACTAACTTACAAAATTGTCTTACCTATGTTACCTTGAGCTTTTACTGAAGACAAAACTCAAAACTTGGATTTGTTTGTAGTTTAACAAAGACATCAGCTCTGTGACATTTGAATTTAAGTGGATATTTCATGAGAAAATTATACCTAATATGTTTCATTTTGCCCTATACAAGATAAGTACTCGTAAATTTGTTAATGCTTAATATTTATTTATTTATTTACTTTTTGTGGTACTGAGCATTGAACCCAGGGGCTTTCTACCTCTGAGCTACATGCCCAGCCCTATTTTTTATTTATATTTTGAAATAGGGTCTCACTAGGTTGATGAGAGTCTCACTACTTGCTGAGGCTGTCCTCAAACCTGTGATTCTCCTGTCTCAGCCTCCCAAGTACTGGGATTGCAAGCATGCGCCACCACACCCAGCCACCCAGACCCATCTTATTTTTTATTTTGAAACGGTCTCACTAAATTGTGAAGGCCTCTCTATGATGATGAGGCTGTCCTCGAACCTGCGATCCTCCTGTCTCAGCCTCCCAAGTACTGGGATTGCAATCATGCACCACCACACCTGGCTTAATATTTACTAAAGAAATGAATAAGTTAATAAAAATCCACATAAGAAAAAATACATCAATTCTATTACAAAAGGAAATTGTTGAAAGAAAAAGTTAATTTCTAATTTATAGATTCCTACATTGCTTGACTTGCTTTTGCATTATCTATTATTTTATTAAAAATAACTCCACATTAAAAATTAAAACAGAACTACAGATAAAAGAAAAAGTGTAGGTACTTAGAAATAATTAAGTGGCTTTTGTAAAGCTAGAATTGGTTACATATTTGCTTTAGAGCCAAATTATTTTTGTAAGTTATAATAAAAATGAAATTTATATAAAAAGAATAGAAAGGACTATGGAAAAACCATCCAGTTACATTATGTGTACACAGAACTTGCTTTTTCCTCTGAGAATATGGGTTATTGTTCCTGTTTTTTTTTAATGTGCTGTAATGTTATATAACTTTCAAATTTTGTGTTGTGTTTTACTTTGTATCTTAACTTACTCTGAAATTCTCTGGTGATATCAAAAGACTTGTTACTGGACCAGCTTCCAAAAAGAATTTATGCAAAATTTCTTCAGTAAAGATATTCCACAGGATAACACATGAGCCTTGATCCCCAGACACCATCCAACTTTGGTCTAATTTTGAAGAGAAACCATGTGGGTAAAGCAATGCAGTAACGCTTTGGCGATGGCCTTTAAGAACTTTATGAGAGAGGGAATCTGGAAAAAAACACATACAAAACAGTGCAAACTTCCTCTTTGTCCAGGAAATAATTCTGAGATTTTCTTTCACAAATTAACATAAGCACACACTTGGCCAAGAAAAAGAGTGAATAACCCATAGACTCTCCCAAAAGGCAAGTGCTTTATCAGAAGCCAGATTATGGTTTGACGAAACACTGGTATTGGGTGCTCAACTCTATTAATTCTTTAAGGATGTCAGCAAGTTACCAATTCTTGTACCATGAACTAGCAAACACTTTTGCAAAAGAGTGA
Organism: Glis glis; assembly: GCA_004027185.1. Lineage (NCBI taxonomy): Eukaryota > Metazoa > Chordata > Mammalia > Rodentia > Gliridae > Glis > Glis glis. The sequence continues at coordinate 24,473 of PVJS01024771.1, forward strand.
ACCTTTCACAAAACAAGCTAAGATTATTCCTGCAGTTCTTTAAATTAGTATGATCAAGTCCAAGTCTAACATAAGAAAAGCAATTTGCACAAAATATTTTGCTTTGACAGATGTTAGAGATTACCTAGCTCTACATCTTTGTTTTATAAAGTATCTGAGCCTCAGATACTTTATTTAACTTTTATTAACTGACTTAATTCCAAGTATCAAGAACCAACCACTGTATGTAAGAGCACAGATTTACTGTTAAATAAATCTGCCTTTATCTCTGGGTCAATCAATTACTAGACATGACACCATGGACAAGTTGCCTTTCCCCTCTAATCCACAGATGCTGCATCTGAAAGATGAGGATAATAATCACCCTTAGTTCAGAATGATTGTTGGGTGGAATGAGTAAGATAATGTCTGTAATTTCTTAGCCTTCTGTTTGGCACTTGGTAGGCACATGGGTATTTCAGGGCATATCTGTACTAGACCACAGAGCCATGGTCACATTGCTACTCTTCCTACTAACTATACTGTTTCTTCCATTATCATTAGCTAAACTCCCCCAAATTGGAGAGGACCGTACGCCACAACCTGTCTTTATTCAAACTGTAGATGAATCCAAAAGATTCATTATTTTACTTTAATTACTTCTAGTCCATCAGCATATCCTCACTGTATATCCCCCAGAAAATCATGAAAAATGTTAATTCAGATGCTTTAAGTCAAAGGTAGGTTTCTGGTTGTCTTGTGAATATTAGGATAAATCAGCATGGATAAAAAATATAAAAGTCTTTGCTTTTTCACTAATTTAACAGCAGCCATTTAGCTGTATACCAGTACATCACTTCTCCTCAGTCCCTTATCATTCATTGCCTGCTTCAGTCGATCACTGAATCACAAATCAGTAAAATTAAGTAAGCAGCCAAAGTAAGATGAGAACAATAGTGGGTAGAGTAAGGGGACTTAAAGAAAATTGAGATTAAGTCTCTATTCTCAAAGACATTACATTCTAATAGGGTGTGTGTGTGTGTGTGTATTTATTATATAAATATATACTTACTATATATTTATATATAGTAAGTATATATTTATATAAATTATATAAATATATAGTATTATATAAATAAAAAAATATATATATATATAGTACTGGGGATTGAACCCAGAGACATTCTATCTCTGAGCTACACACCCAGCATTTTATTTGTTTGTTTGTTTTTGTTTTAAAACAGATTGCTGAGAGTCTCCCTAAGTTGCTGAAGCTGGTCTTGAATCTGAGATCCTCCTGTCTCAGTCTCCCAAGTACTGGGACTACAGGTGTGTGCCACCATGCCTGACTGATTTCTATAATTTTAAAATGGTATATAATTCTTTTCTACACATCCTAAAATCTCAGTCACCACCTATATTTCCTTCCCTTTTATAAGACAACTTACTTGCATCATGGTATTTATTTAATAAGTATTTGTTGTTGTAATGCCAAAGATGTATAAGATAGATATTTTATCAATGATGAAATGGAAATGAACGCAGGAAGATACCATTTCTTTTTCCTGATTGGCAAAGATTAAAAAGTTTGATATCATGCAAAGTTGACAAAAGGTCTGAGAAAAAGGCATTTATTTGATTGATTGATTGATTGATTGACTGATTTATGTAATGGTACTAGAAATTAAACGTAGGGGCATTCTACCTCTGAGCTCAACCCCTATCCACTTTTTTATTTTTTATTTTGAAACAGGGTCTCACTAAGTTGCGGAGGGCCTCACTAAATATCTGAGGTTGGCCACGAACCCGGATCCTCCGTTCTCAGCCTCCCAAATATTGGGATTACAGGTTTGCACTGCCACACCAGCTGGGGGGAAGGCATTTTTATTAACTATTGCTGGACATGAATGTATATTGATGTAAGCTTTTTACAGAAACTTTCAGATATATTTCAAAATTAAAAATACAAATGTTCATACAGTAATTCTACTACTGAATATTGATACTACAGATACATCTACATATATATGAAGATAATCAATTACATACTGTCCATAATAACTAAAGACTAGAAAAACTGGACATCAATTAGTAGATTTTTTAAATTAAAATCTGATTACTAGTCATTTAAAATGAGCTCATAAAGAATGAACACCAAACTACTTCATCAACATTTATTTAAGGACATTTTAGCTAAGTGTATAGAGTACGCTTCTATTTGTAATATAATTAAAAGAATGCATACTGCTACACTGATATGTGCTTATATATATATATATATATATATATATACACACACAGAAAATTTCAAAATGGATATAAAGAAACTAATATTTACAGTTGCCTTTAGTGAAAGAAACTGGAAGATCGAGTAAGGAGATAAACTTGTTTCTCATTGTATAACTTTTTGTTTGAGTTTCCTAAAACCCTATTTTACATTAATATTAAAATATGTACAAACTTACCAGCAAATGCCAATGAATTCTTTAGGCCTCTGAATCTTTTCTAGTGCAGCTTGATAAATTCGATCTTAGATAAATAAAATTAAGTAAAATTCAATCACCTTTTAATAAAGAAACGCCTTCTAGAAGTCCTGCTTTGGCAGCGTTCAAAGCCTGTGTAATGAAAATTGTCCCATCCTCACAACCACATATTAGTTTATCAAGACTTGGAACATACTCTGATGAAGTGACTACTGTAGCTCCTGCCTCATCTTTAAACCCAGAGAAATGGTCAATAATACTTTGTGACACTGTTTGGTGCTTATCAAAATTATCTTGAAGGGTCCAGGTTGTAGTTATTGGTATCTCTAAAAGGAAATACACAAAAAAGAAAAAATGTGTCTTATCAATTCACAATAGGGAAAATATGATCAAGACATCTCTTCAAAACTATGCATATGGTACAACAGCTTAATCCATATTCGTACTGCCAGCATTCATTCCTGGATATCAATTGATGTTCAATTCATATTAATTTGAATTATGTTGGTTGAATTGTTCACATCTATAAGCTCCATGTTTATTGTTGGCATCTAATACATAGTGGTTCACAAGAAATTTTTTGCTGTTGTTTGTAGAGCCACATTATCTAACTCAGAAAAATACAGTGTCAATGACAAATTAGTTCTCAGAAGACATGAGACTGATTAGAATAGAAAACTATCTTACCTCCAGGAGAACCATCACACTTGGATATAGGAACATCAGGGATGTGCCACAAAGTAATTCTTCCTGAAACTTCTCCAGAGAAAAGTACCTTATAAAAGGGTTCCTTCCTTTCATCCATGTATCCCATGACAAAGGGAAGGCTCTGTGCCAAAACAGAGAGCAAGCAGTTATGTAGGAAATCTTCCACAGTAGACACAGCCACCCGGATCCTCCGATCTCAGCCTCCCAAGTACTAGGATTACAAGTGTGCGCCACCACGCCCGGCTAAGACTTCATAACTGAACGAAATCTTTTCAATTTAGTTCCTACCGCTGCAAAATATTCAAGTGAATTAAACGAAATAATCTTTAGGGCAAAAAATCTTCATAAACTAGGAAGCAAAGTCATCAGCTAGACTTCAGAGAGTTGATAAGAACATCTAACCTTTATCGACCATGTTATATATACATGTATTACACATTACCGAGAGGAGCTGTACACATAGTCAATAAATAATAGTCACAATAGTCCTGTAAAGCTGGCACGATGCTTGTCTTCATTTTACAGATGAGGGAGCTAGGAGCGAAGGGGCAGACTGACCTCAGGTGAAGGAGACAGCAATGGGCGTTGAGTCAGGTAATTCTGCCTCAGGAGCCCTGTCTCTCCACTAAGCTTGTACTCTCCACTAAGGAGGTCTGATCTCCCCTGGGTCCCTTCAGGGTTTTTTTTTTTTTTTTTTTTTTTTTTTTGCGGTACCAGGGGTTGAACCCAGGGGTGTTCGTTCTACCTCTGCGCTATACC
>PVJS01024772.1:0-28400 GCA_004027185.1 Glis glis
CAAGCATGGGCCACCACACCTGGCTTGTGAATTGATTTTCAAAGGTGTGAAACATTGGTGGATGACAGACCTACTTCTTCCAGGTTGGGTCACAGGAAGAAAACCTGGCCCTTACTCCACAACCTCCTGAGAGCTTTGAGCATACAGCAGATCCTGGCTTGACAGGTCTTTGGTTTCAGCAGCTCTACCCATGTCTGTTGTCGCCCCAATTCTCTAAACGCTCCCTAGAGAGGTGCTGTGTCTCCCAGCATGGCTCTGCAGCCTTGGTTTATTACCCCTTTCCCTTCAGGCATCCAGCTGATGAACCTCAGGGTCAGAATGGAATGTCTAGATAATCTGATCCACATTTCCTCTAAGACTCACCAAATAGTTGTCCATGTTCTACTCCCCATCTCTAGTGGCCAGAGCCCATTACCTCCTCCAAGAAAACTATGCTGTTGCTGGAAAGCCTTCCTGCTAGAAAGTTCTCCCTGACTTTGACCTAAACTGCTTGGCAAAGGAGACTGAATAGCTTGGAGTCAAATGGCTTCTGTTTCCCAGCACCGCACCTCACTAACTGCTCAGAAATGGGCCCACGGTGGTTTACTAACAGAATTGGGCTTATTTAGAAAATTACAGTTGGTTGTGGACGTTTGTGCTACAACATATTGGAGACATTTGAAGTGTTGTACCCTGCAGTGTTGGAAGGCAGGAGCAGGATGTCATCATCTGCGCTGTGCGGCGGGGCGAGGCTCTGCAGAAGACTTACCCGCAGGCTCGGTTTGCAACGGTCTGGGGCTCTGGATGGGTCCACAGAGTTTTTCAGAGTCAGCCGGTCTCCATGCAAACCACCCACTCCTCCGTGGTCTCATGCATTGCTGAGATTGGCCTTTGCCAGGCATCTGTAGGTGCAAGTGTGGAGGGGGCATCCCACAGTTTCATAGGAGAGACGAAGGCTCCAGGTGCTGGAAGAAGCCATCTAGGCTAGGAGCAGGTGTGGGGCAGCGAGAGCTTTGGAGTCAGCTCTGGGCCGTAAGCAGAATGCTTTACACCTTCCTATCTTTTGACATTGTTGTAAGGGTTAATGGAGATTAGGCATATAAATTGCTTAGCACAGGGCCTGCCAAAGAATGAGTTCTCAGAAGAGAAGTGCAGACTTCTGCTTAGGGGATTGCAGAGTGGCCTCTGAGCTGGACCCAGAGGCTTTGGTTCCTCCTCACGGTGTCCTCCTCACCCTGACCCTTCCTCCAGTCTGCTGCCTCACCGACAGAGCCACAGTGCCTGTGTCACCACAGCCCCCTCCAGACTTCTGCTGGGAACCGGATCTGGACTGTGTGCGTTTGGCCTTCATTCCCAGGGGCTCCAGTGAGGGCTGTTTTGAAGTCAGGTGGGTGTACATGACAGATTTTATCCTTTCCATAGATCATCGAAAAGCAAGCAGGGCACAGCCGGAGCCGGGTATTCCGAGAGGTGGAGACGCTCTACCAGTGTCAAGGAAACAAGTGAGTGTCACGCGGGTGACTCAGTGCTTCTCTGGGGGATGTTTGGCTGCAGGAAAGGTTACTTCTCACCCTCCCCTGACCCCAGACTTCACCTCACTCCTTCCCCTCCACTGCGAGCCACTCCTTCCATCTTTCAGTGGGGGGGGGGGGAGCAGCAGTAGCCCCAAGAAGCCATCTTTTCTTTAGGCTGAAATGCTGTAAATATCACCAATCCAGGCAAGTCAGAAGAGTGAGCAATCCGAATCAGTGGCTACTGGGGGGAAATGAGGTAGGCCGGCTGAGTGTGGCCTGGTAGAAATCTTCGGGGCTGCTTTAATACCAAGATGAAGACGTTGAGAACATTGGCTGCCGCTCTCCATTCCCAGCATACTTACATACGCACGGAGACCTCAGCCAAACCTGGCTTGCTAACTGGGCCACAGGAACCTCCAGCCCCATCTTAGTCTGCTCCAAACAAGGGGCCCTCCCATTGTGGCTTTAAATCAGGGTCACCTCAAGGCTGGCCTCCCCCTCTCTCTCCTCCATGGCAGGGTCAGCAGGGAGCCAGTGGCCTGGTATTGATGGCTTTGTCATTAAGCTTGGAGGATGGGGGCCTGCTGTTGATTTAACTCCAGGCACTGCCTCTACAATCTTCTTTCAAATTAGGCCATTTTGGCCATCTTATTTGGACGCCTTCACACTAGTAAAAGCCCGGTGTCTCCCAAAGTGGTCAGCATTTTTTATGAGGGACAGATTTTTATTTTCAGCCCTGCAGCTTCTTAGTGCAGCATTAGAGACTCTACTTGGTTTATTTCGTTCTTTCAAAGAAAAAAGCCCCCAACACCTCCACTATCCAGGCTGGTGGCTTCCCTGCTGAGTTACAAGATGACCTTGTTGGCAGAGCGCTGCGGTACTCGGGCAGGCAGAGAGTGCTCACCGGGGAAGGCCACAAGTGCTACGGTGGCCAGGAACGCGGCCGTTTCATTAAGCAGCGCTTAGCAGTTAGGGTCTAGCGGTGCCCACGTTAGGCCCCAAGTCTATTTGACAGATGTTTCCATTTTCTCCAGGCAATGTAAATACTGCCCCATGATTTATGGGCAAGAGGGAGGGCAAGTAATTATTTGCTGCTTGCCTCCAGGACACACACCTACTATTCAGTGTTATTAGCCGCAATTGCTTCCAGTCGGCTGCAGATTTTATTCAGTTTAATGTGACCGGGACTTTTTTATAACTCTACCTAGTGGGTTTTAGGGTTGGGGTTTGACAGCACAGACTTGGAGAAAACACCAGAGACTAAACATTATGGAAAGATAAGGTGACCTGAATCTTGCTAACACCATTGGCTGCTCCTCCAACATGGGTCTTTAATAAGCATTCTGATTTCAAGTTGATTTCTGCCCTGCTACAGGGCATTGTGTATTTCTTTCTTTGTATATTTGTAAGTGGACATTAATATATAAAATAATTCCCCCTCCCTTTCCCTCTCCTCCTATTTTTTTCCCTATTCAAGGAACATTTTGGAGCTGATCGAGTTCTTTGAAGATGACACGAGGTTTTACTTGGTCTTTGAGAAATTGCAAGGAGGTACTTCCTGTTGAGTATGTGTTTGGATTTTGGATTAAGACCCAGGGTGGTGATCATTCATCATGAATCCCAGAGACTTCTAAAATGACTCAAGCTAATAAAAAGGATGAAGGACTTAAAAACTGCCCTTGATTTGGGAGAAGGGAGGCCGGAGGGAAGGATGATAATTAGCATTTTGCACAGCTTAGAATGTCACCTGTGTGTGCGTTTTATAAAAACCTTTTCATTATAATAGGAGTCATATATAGACACATTTTGTGATCAATTTATCAATCCCCTATTTTGACATATCCACTATTTAACTAAATTAATTATGGGGTGGAAGCCCTGGCTTACATTGTGAAGTCTAGAAAGGCTAAATAGAGGAGAGGAAGGCCTCATTGTTTGGGACATAGACCCATGATAGAAGGGAGGTCAAGAACATGCCCTTCTTCATGTGGGAGGATGCCACTCTTGCCCACCGCCATACTGCCATTGCCCCCATGCCTATCGCTGCGATGTGTGTTTAAGTGGCTTTTCTGATGTAGTGAAGAGGATAGAGAAGCCCTTTCCCTCCTCATTCCCCACTCAGCCCTAGGACACATTTGCAAGGTGACATTACAGGAATGTGTAGAGATGAGTAGAGAGCTACAAGGAGGGTCTCTGTGGTCAAGGGAGCATGCTTTAGAAATCAACAAAGCTAAACTTAAGTCTAGCTCCATCGCTCATTGCCACGTGACTTTAGGCAAATTCCTTAACCTTTTCCAAATAGTATTTTAATCTGTAAAACAGGGAAATGTGGATAGCACCTACCTGATGGGGTTGCCAGGAAGATCAGATGAGATAGTTCATGCAAAATGCTTAGCACTGTGCGGAGTAGAAACTCAGGGTTTAGTCACTGTTGACTGTGTATATTATTAAAACAACTGAGTATACTGGCGGCTGCCTTCAAATAAGCAGAATATTACTCTCTGCCTTCTCTTTTAACAAATTTAGAAACAAGAAGCTTGCAACAGCAGGCACAGGAGTTAGTTTTCTGAAAAGGTTCCCTAGCATGTTGGGATCTTTTGAATATTTAATCTGGCAGGTGAAAGATCTTTGACAATTCTTCCCCTTCTCTAGCCCCCTCCCTGACCAGGGGGGAAAAACAGATAAGTAATTATGGGACCATTTTTAGGACACAGAAATGACACATTCAGCCCACAAATGCTGGCTCACAGTAGTCAGTATAGACCACATGAAGCCAAGCCATATGTCCATGCCTACCTGCCCCTGCCTGCCCCTCCCTATACCAGGACGTGAATTACATGTTTGGAATGCTGGAGGCAGCCAGGGACCTCTGTAGCCAAATCACTTAGACTGTTGCTCTACTGAGACCAGACCCAGCAGGTAGAGAGGGCACGGGTGTCTCAGGGTAGTCCCTCCCGCCAGGAATCCTGCTGAGGGGAAGTCTGCACCGGCTCTGAGGCCGGAGTTACTAGACCTGAGTCCTGGCTCCACACTAACTGGTATGTGATCTTAAGCAAGTTGCTTAACCATTTTTGGCATCAGCTTCCCCATCTATAAAATAGGGATAACCATACTCCCCATTTTGTACAATTGTGGTAAAGGTGAGATAATTTACTTAAAGAGCATTGCATAGTCCCTGACTCATAGTAACTACTCAATAAATGTTAGCCATGTCCAGGAAAATCACAATAACAACATAGGGGAAAGTTCAGGAAGTAAAGCAGCCCTCCCCCGCCCCACACACTTTTCCAGACCTTTACATATATGGTGAGGGTGTGGCATTTCCATTGGAAGGATTGTGTACCTGTTGGGATCTGAGCTCAGATGCAGAGGAGCACAGGTCTCTAAGGCCCTCTAGCCCCACATGCATACACTTTTAGCCCCACTGGTATTAATATTTTTTTGCCATATGAATAATTGTTTTCTGCCACATCTGAGCTCCTCATAGACAGGCACAGAAGGTAGCAATCTAGTTTTGCTCAGCAGATACACGCTGACCCCTCTGTGCCAGGCACCACACTTGCAGCTGGACATTTAGCAATGAATAAGCCTATGATCCTGCCCCAAACCTGTGAAAATTGGCTCCTAGGAAGTTATGCCTACTGGATCCCACAAAGGCATTCTCCCGTGTTCTCTCTGCTCCCCAGGCTCCATCCTAGCCCACATCCAGAAGCGGAAGCACTTCAATGAGCGAGAAGCCAGCAGAGTGGTGCGGGATGTCGCTGCTGCCCTTGACTTCCTGCATACCAAAGGTGAGCAAAGCTTTGCCTTGGAGGACGAGTTGGGCTGGCAGCCTCTGAGTACCAAAGGAGAGGGGGCAGGCCCAGCAGGGAGCTCGTCCAGGAGGTGGCACAGCTGGCAGGTACAGGAGAAAGAGGAAGGAAAAAGCATGAATTTCACATTGAACAAGGCCTGTGTGAGTGTGTGCATATGTGCCTGTGTGTGGATGGTGCTCCTTTTCCTGATAAAGAATATAAAACTCATGCATGATACAACCATTCTCATGTAAAAATTTTAGTGTCATTCCTTTTATTCTTTTAAAGTACATCACCTAAGCCAGACATGGTGGCACGCGCTTGTAATCCCAGTACTTGGGAGGCTGAGACAGGAGGATCTGGGTTCACGGCCAGCCTCAGCTACTTAGTGAGGCCCTCCGCAACTTAGTGAGACCCTGTTTCAAAATAAAGAATAAAAAATAGGGCTGGGGTTGTAACTTGGAGGTAGAATGCCCCTGGGTTCAATCCCCAGTACTGCAAATAAATAAATAAATAAATAAATAAATAGCTGGGCGTGGTGGCGCACGCTTGTAATCCTAGTACTTGGGAGGCTGAGACCGGAGGATCCGGATTTGTGGCCAGCCTCAGCTAGTTAGTGAGGCCCTCCGCAACTTCGTGAGACCCGGTTTCAAAAATAAAGTATAAAAAATAGGGCCGGGGGTGTAGCTTGGAGGTAGAACGCCCCTGGGTTCAATCCCCGGAACCGCAAAAATAAATAAATAAACAAACAAACAAATAAATAAAGTACATCACCTGAGCCAGGCATGGTGGCACATGCCTGTAATCCCAGTGTTCAGGAGGCTGAGACAGGAGGATCACAGGTTCAAGGCCAGCTTCAGCAACTTAGCAAGACCCTCAACAGCTTAATGAGACCCTGTTTCAAAATGAAATAGGGCTGGGGGTATAGCTCGAAGGTAGATACCCCTGGTTTTAACTCCCAGTACCACACAAAAAATAAATAAAAATAAAAGTCGGGCACAGTGGCACATGCTTGTAATCCTAATACTTAGGAGGCTGAGACAGGAGGATTGCAGGTTCAAGGCCAGCCTCAGCAACTTAGTGAAACCCTCAGCAATTTAGTAAGACCCTGTTTCAAAAAATTTTTTTTAATTTTTTTAAGGGATGGGGGTGTATCTCAGAGGTTGAATGCCGCTGGGTTCAATCCCCAGTACCAAAAAAATGAAATAAAATACCTCACCTGTATCTCTTCAAAATTGGCATGATAGGATATATGTAGTTTTATGTATCTTGTTCACAGTAAATGCAGAATGAATTTTTCTCATATGAAAGTTCAGGGTATCTATTGAACATCACAGTGTCACTGCAGGTTGGTATTGTTTGAGTTACATCTCACAGTCCCTTTCCTAGGACTGATAATTTAAGAACTTTTACAGAAAATTAAATATTTTTTTCAAATTAAGTGTTTTTACATTTCCATAAATCTGTTGGACTACTACATACATTTTTTAAAAATTTGTCCCAAAGCCGGGTGTGGTGGTGCACGCTTGTAATCCCAGTACTTGGGAGGCTGGGACAGGAGGATCACAGGTTCACGGCCAGCCTCAGCTACTTAGTGAGGCCCTCTGACACTTAGTGAGACCCTGTTTCAAAATAAAGAATAAAAATAGGGCTGGAGGTATAGCTCGGAGGTAGAATGCCCCTGGGTTCAATCCCCAGTACTGGAAAAAAAAAATTTTGTCCCAATGAGTTGTGGCTTCTCATCTCTTCCAGCTGGGTGCTTTCTGTGATAACGCCTACCCCATAGAGTTTGGGTGAGTTAGGGTGAGGAGTAGAAGAGATGACACCGTCATCCACAGCAGTTAACACTTGTTGGTGCTAGGCACTGTTCTAAGCCTTCTATCTGTATGAATTTGTTTATGTAGCTGTGTGCATCTTCTGTGTGTATTATATTTATAGCACAGATGGAGCCAGGTTCCTGGCACATAGTAGTCCTTCATTGAATTTTTTTCCTGCACCCTCCTCCCCCAAGAGGCAGAAAGCATTTATATTCCTAATAGTAATTTCTTTAAAATAAAGCATTCTGCCTGATGGGCTGCGGAGATGGAGCAGATAATTTGTGACTTTGCTCCACTCCCTTCACCATGTGGCTACTGGCCAGCCACGCTGGTTGTTGAGTGTTCAGGACCAAGCAGAGGCATACTATACACACATCCCACTCTGCACCGGCAATACAGTGCAGCCTGGTGTGGCAGGTGCACGGGAGGTTCGGGTTCGTTGACTCCACCCGGTTTCCTCCAGCGACCAAAAGAGATCTGCAAAATGACAGTGTCCACTCTGGAGCCGTAACTTGCACCTGGGATGAAAATTCCTAGAAGGGGGGTGTCTGTACTTTGCGCGGCATGATGAATAGCAGCAGTTCTGTTTCTGAAAGCTGGGATGCATGTAGGTAACACCTGCCTGACAAAGATTTACAACTGCTCCCCAAGCTGCCTCTGTAGATTGCAAAACTGGGTCATGCTTTTTACAAGAGCCATACCTTGGAGGAGGGGTAAAGGCGGTTTTATTTTTTATATATTTATTTATTTATTTACTTACAAGAATGCACTACAGGGAACGGAGGCCAGTGGTGTCTTAGGAGTTTTGAAGTGCTTGTTAACATCTCGCTGGTCAGCTGCCTGCGTGACTAGAAGTTGGAGGGGATGAAAAACGATTTCCAGCTGAACTTGGCTGTTTTCTAAATAACTTCACGCTGGGAAGATGAATGGGGCAAGAATGGGTCAGCCCTGAAACAAGTTCCATACTTTTAAATACTGGACACACTGCAGCTTAACCTCTGGGAAATGAACCGGAGCAGCTCGATGGCTGGCGCACTCACACAGGCAGGCCCATTATGACAGCCCGGCTCCCTGCGTTCTCAGGCTGGGGGACAAGCGGGCCATGGGTACCTATTTGGAGAGTAAGGCTCCGTGCGCGGCTTGTGATCCTTCTGTGGGAGCACTTGCTGTAATGGAAAATATCCTTCACTTTTAGTGCGGCGGGCAGTAGCCCGACTCAATTTGCGCAGGCTGGGCTGAGTTGCTCTGGGTTCTCATTCAATTAGGTGACTGATGAAGTTACTTAGCTTGCTGGAGCTCAGCTTTTTCTTCTAGTGAAGTGCCTCAGGTGGGCCGGGCCTTTGCCTTCTGGTAGGGAATTGGAGGGCTACCCAAGCAGCTGATCACTGAGAGGGTCACTGTAAGGCAGATTCTGCCTTCCCCATCACCCCAAGATCCTCTCTGCTTTCCAGGGCCTTGAAGTAGACTTTTGCTCAACCCTCCAGACCCTCTGTCTCTGTGCTGTGGGGCTGTGGAAGGAAGGAGGAAAGGAGGTTTCTGTGTCCTCGGCCCGAACACCATGGCCCTATCTGTTGGTTCTTTGACCCTTTCTTTGTTTGGAATAAGGCCTTCCCCTAGGTGCCTTCTTGGCCAGGTCAGCAGCTTTTAACCCCTCATGGGGTAGGCTGCTATTTGCAGTCTTCTGGGGAGGTCTGGCCAAAATGCAGAAGTTCTTCACTTCGCTGAAAAACAGCACCCTCAGGCCAGAGCTGTCCTTGCAGAGCAGGAAAGAGTGAATTGGACAGGCTTTGGGAAATTCGTTAGCTAACACTTGGCCCGCTGAACATTCAGGGAGTCACACTGAAGGAATCTTTGTTGTTGTTGTTTTTTAAATCGGCTATACAAGAAGAAATGAGGTAGAGCAGTCTAAGCCCCCCGAGATGCTCTTAAACAAGGCACTAATTATTTCTGCATTGCTGTTCCGAGCATTGCCGTTTGCAGAGCTCTCTGCTCTGCTTTGTGTTAGGCTGCACAATAAGAATTCTTGGTTGTCACTGCAGTGCTGAAAGGTAGGCTGGCTGGGATTCATTTAGCCCTTCTTATCCCTGCCAGACTTCTAAAGCCTCTGCTTCAAAAGAACTCGCGGAATCCACTGTGCTTTCGGTTTGTCTCTGGTTACTTCTGCCTCCTGCAGCTCGTTGGTTTTTTAATGTACCATAATTGGGAATTAATCTGCGAACAACAGCATTTGGAAAAAATTAATTGTGTGTGGAATGTTTGATAATTATGTGCATATGTTAACCATTTCTTTGCTGTTTGTCATTTTTCAGGCATTGCTCACCGTGATCTGAAGCCAGAAAATATATTGTGTGAATCTCCAGAAAAGGTATTTAGGGCCTGATTTGGGATGTTACTGTTCATACTGATCAGGAAAGCTGCCCTGCTCTCAATCTACACTGTCAGTATTCTCTTGGTTCAGGTACCAACTTCAAGTGATTATTATGGACACATGAGAATGTTGTACCTAGTGTGTAATGTTTCAATATTCCAAATAGAGTTAGTCTTTGTCCCTTTTTTGTTCTTTATCATCTACGATTGGCCTACAAGCTTGTAAAATATGAGGCCTGCACAAAATTAATACTTTCTAATCCAAGGCACCTACCTCTAGAGCAGTTGATATGAATCAGAAACAACTCAATCTTACATGGGCACATCTCTGCCCATAAATGGTTATTTGTGGTGTCATATGTATGCCAGTTAGTGTCTACCAATAGAAACAATAACTAGGGAGTAAGTTCTTGAAAAGGGTCTCTGTTTCCATTTTTATTTCCAAAGGTGCCCATTAAAAAGAAAATGTGTATGCTTGGTGTTGAACATATATAACCTTTTTTTTTTTTTTTTTGCTGTACCGGGGATTGAACCCAGGGGCATTCTACCTCCACGCTACACCCCCGGCCCTATTTCTTATACTTTTTATTTTGAAACCGGGTCTCGCAAAGTTGCAGAGGGCCTCACTAAGTAGAGACAGAGAGAGAGAGAGAGAGAGAGAGAGAGAGAGAGAGAGAAAGAAAGAGCTGAGGCTGGCCGCGAACCCGGATCCTCCGGTCTCCGCCTCCCAAAGTACTGGGATTACAAGCGTGCGCCACCATGCCCAGCATAACCTATTTTAAATATTGCCTTAACTCAATCAACTAGTAAGTGTTAAGTGTTTGCATTTCCATACAAGTGTATGAACTTGACAAATTCTGTGTTTGTTAGGAGAGATTTAGGCCCTGGTAGGGCCTAAATGACTCACATTCATGGCTCCATGTGTGTGCATATGCGTGTGTGTGCAGGAGCAACATGCCTTGGTGTGGTTGAAGCCAGGCTCATACTCAGAAGCGGCTGTAAGTGAATATGCAAGTCAGCCTGCTACGTACAGTTCTTGGGGGATAATAATGTATTGGCTCAAGTAACATCAACAGATCGTGGCGATGGTGGCACAGTAGTGAATGTAATTAATGCCACTGAATCTACATCTAAGAATGGCTAAAATGACATATTTTATGCTTCTGTCCTACCACAATGAAAAGAGAGGCTAAGTGAAAAAGAAAAGAAAGAAAGGAGGAGGGAAGCAGGAGAGGGAGGAAGGAGAGAAGGCCTCCTGGCAGGTGAGTGACTGAGCTGGGACCCACAAACCAGCATTTTCAACCCCTCACTGTGCCGTCCTCCCTCTCTTCTGCCATGCAGGCCTTCTCATGTGTGCTCCAGACACAGGTCACCCTGTCATGGTCTTAGGCACAGCATCCGATTCTGGTGCCATTGGCTGCAGAGTTGATGCCGCCCACGGTGACCAACCATTGCAAATATCCCAGGACTTTCAGTGCTTAAACCAACAAAGTCCCAAGGAAACGAACCAAAACACATTGGTCACCTAAGCCACCTGAGGTGGGCAAGGGTTTTACTCCAAGCTATCTCTGCCCTCCACTGAACGGGCTGTGAAGGGAACGTCTTTCAGGAATACTTATTAACTTCTCTAGCTTCTGTCCTGTAACCTGTGCCATTGTTTGCCAGCAAGAGTTTTATTCTATTTACACTGACTTCACAGGAATCTAACACCATAGCGTTCACCCAGTTTTCTCTTAGTAAGAAGAGAGCACGGGGGAGAGCACACCTTGGGCAAAACCCTCAGATGACTCCTGGCTAACCCAAGCAGAGTACATACAGCCTGGTAGACAGAGCCGGCTCCAGTGACAGCCATGCAGTCATGCAGGTCTCCTCAGGCCCTCCAGCTTCTTATATCTGTGGCCTCTGGTTTCTGTTTTCATTGCAGGTGTCTCCAGTGAAAATTTGTGACTTCGACTTGGGCAGTGGGGTGAAGCTGAACAACTCCTGCACGCCCATAACCACACCAGAGCTGACCACCCCAGTACGTACAGCCGGGTACCCTGTGCCCTTCCTGCTGGGCTGCTGGCTGTGCAGTGCCCCTGTCCCAAAACTAAGCTGTCCAGAACAGAGGGCTAAGGAAGGAAAACCCAGTGTATCCAGAGCCTTCAGGGCCTGGGTTGTCCTTTGGCTGAGTGCTCTGTATCGGTACCTCCCCAGCCCACCCCTACCCAGTTGCTAGCGAAACTGACATTGATTGGAGATTTAGTTTGGGGCGAGTCCTCACTAATGGAGAGACAAATTGTCTCCATAAGCACAGGCTCCTGTCCCAAGTGAAAACAGACACCACTCCCAGCCTGGCCCTGTTGCATATGCCAAGTCCCATTCCCTCTGCAGAAGACACGCATCCCCCTGTGGTGATGGTGGAGGATGGGAGCTGTCCTCAGCTCTGGGAAAGTGGGGAGTCTCTGGCGGGAACTGTGAGGTTCTCAAATACACGTATATAGGGTCTCCTGGCCAGGTTATCCTGTTGCTTCTCCCACTCCACATTTCATGCCCGGACAGTGCTGCTAGGAGCTACTTCTTCCCAGGACATCTAATGTACATACTTGATAGACTGATTAGGATGACTCTTTTGAGATTTGCATGCTTTGTAAATGAATTTTCCTAATAGCCTTTTTTAAGACATGCCTTTAAATATGCCTATATCATGCCTTATTCTAAGCAACATTATTAGTAATGTTTCTGTATTAACCTCTAGCACGCAGGGCTACCTTGTTCTCAGAGTCATTAACTCTAATTGCCAATAACAAAGAAAATATCCTTTCTGGAGAGCACTTACCATCTTCCAATCAAATTAGTTTTATGGGGTGGGGAGTGGGGAGCTGTTTCTCAGTGAGCCTGAAATAATGAAGAGGGGAGCAAAAAAATGTGTTTTATTCTTCTCAGCAGTTTTTTACACAGTGTGGGAGGGAGAAGTCCTGGATCCTGGGCCCTGCCTTTCCTGTCTATAAATGAGAGGGGCAGGGAGATTGGACTTGGCATCAGACTAACCTTGAGGGTCTCTCTTTTTTTAATGCATGTGTGGTACTAGGGATTGAACCCAGAGGCATTCTACCTCTGAGCTATACCCCCAGCCCTTTTTTTTAAATTTTTTTTGTTTTGAAACAGGGTCTCACTAGGTTGCCAAGTGTCTCACTAAGTTGCTGAGGCTGATCTTGATCCGGTGATCCTCCTGTCTCAGCCTCCCAGGTACCGGGATTACAGGAGTGTGCTGCCATGCCCAGCTTCCTTGTCGATCTCTTAATTCTAAATCCTTATGCTTCCTTGCTCCAAGTTAGCAGAAAAGCTGGACAGGAGTCACTTTAAGAAATTCTTGCTGGATGGAGCCAGATCTCCATAGGTCTCCCTTCTAGACTGGAGCATTTAAATGAAGACCTGAGGCAGGGAGGGGTTCCTGGGGATTCTTGGCCAAGGTCTTTGCTCCCTGGAGAAGGACCTGAAAAGACAAGAAGGAGACTTGGAACCGGTCATGTGGGCCCTGAGGGGCTCAACTGGCGATTCTCTGAGTGCCTGGGTGGTATCTGGCGAGCCTGGCTTTTCTGACGACCTCCTGCCCTGTGACTCCTTCCTTCCACCCTCTCACTCATGTTACATTCTAGGCTTTGCCATCCCCTTTCCCTGGGTCTCATCTCTCTCTTCTCTGCCATCTCCCCCTCCCCAAACCCTGACCCCTGCAGTGTGGCTCTGCAGAGTACATGGCCCCCGAGGTGGTGGAGGTCTTCAGGGACGAGGCCACTTTCTACGACAAGCGCTGTGACCTGTGGAGCCTGGGTGTGGTCCTCTACATCATGCTGAGTGGCTACCCCCCCTTTGTAGGCCACTGTGGGGCTGACTGTGGCTGGGACCGGGGAGAGGTGTGCAGGGTGTGCCAGGTGAGTTGGCCCCGGGCCCCCTGCACAGATCCCATCGGGGTCAGTGAGCTGTGGGATGCCAAGCAGGACTGGGCCGGGGGATTGTTCCTGATCTGGAAGGGCATTATGATGCCTCCTCCCTCTTTGGCAGGGCAGCCATGAGGTAAAACAGAGATAGCTTAGCCCAGCCAGGCGTCCGGGGAAGGATTGTTAAAAATCGTATCTGAGCAGACTCCAAAAGGATGTCTTAGCTGGGCATGGTGGCGCATGCTTGTAATCCTAGTACTTGGGAGGCTAAGACAGGAGGATCGCAGGTTCGAGGACAGCCTCAGTAATTTAGTGAGGCTCTCAGCAACCTAGTGAGACCCTGTTTCCAAATAAGAAATAAAATCCGTCTGGGGGTGTAACTCAGAGGTAGAATGCCTCTGGGTTCAATTCCCAGTACCACAAAAAAAAAAAAAGATGAGTCTTGTCCTGGAGAAGAGGGACAAGAAATATAAGTAGGAGGAACAGCACAGGCAAAGACTTCGAAGCGCAAAGCAGCTGCGTATATTGGAGGAGTGTAAGGTTGATGGTGGTGGGAGACGAGACCTGGGAGGTCACAGGAGTCAGTTCCCAGAACACCCTCTGCAGCACAAAGGATTCAGGTTTGTTCTCCAGGTGATAGTCCCCACTTGTCACCCTTCCAGCCATGGCAGCCTGCCAAGGGCCTTCTGTATTTTTTTGGTGAATTAGGGGACAGTGGGGGGTCTGCAAAGGGGCCCTATGTGTGGTCTCCCCAGCCATGAGGTTGATTAGAGCCAGGGTGATCAGCTCAATGACAGGCACACCTGCCCATCCCCGGCCAGTTGGCCTCAGGAAGGGTCTTCTTTACTTAGAACAAGCTGTTCGAAAGCATCCAGGAAGGGAAATATGAGTTTCCTGACAAGGACTGGGCTCACATCTCCAATGAAGCCAAAGACCTCATCTCCAAGCTCCTGGTTCGAGATGCAAAGCAGAGACTCAGCGCTGCCCAAGTTCTGCAGCACCCATGGGTGCAAGGGGTGAGTGACTCCAGGGAAGGGTTGTGTGCCACCTCTGTAGGCCTGCAGCATGGCCAGGAGGAAGCTCTCATGCCAGTGAGTGAAGACCACCAGCCCGGGTGGCTGCCCCCAGCTGGAGGGAGGTGGTATAGCACAGAGCAGGCAGTGAGCTAACTCCTTCCTTAGCCTTTCTTAGCCTTGGCCACAGACCAGAGCCCTCTGGGGGGATTAGGCACATGCCTCCTGCTATAAGCAGAGTCACCCAGACCAGGCAGCAGCCTGGTGTTAGTATGTGGGCCCAGCTTGGTGGTGTCATCTGGGTCTTGTACAAAAACATCACTATCTGAGAGTACCCAGAAGCAGGCAAAACCTTGCTACCCTGCACCTTGTGAGACGGCACTGGGGCACAGGGTTCCCATGGCCTGGAGGTCTGGGTGCAGGGGCCTGAAAGGCAGGTAGTGGTATTTTCCCTATGCTCAAGATCCGAGTCTTCACTAGAAAACATTTTAAATCCTCCTTGGATGCCGGGCGTGGTGGCGCACGCCTGTAATGCCAGTACTTGGTAGGCTGAGACAGGAGGATCACAGGTTCGAGGACAGCCTCAGCAAGTAGTGAGACTCTCATCAACCTAGCGAGACCCTGTTTCCAAATAAGAAATAAAAGCTGGGCATGGTGGTGCACGCATGTAATCCCAGTACTTGGTAGGCTGAGACCGGAGGATCCGGGTTTGCGGCCAGCCTCAGCTACTTAGTGAGGCCCTCCGCAACTTAGTGAGACCCTGTTTCAAACTAAAGAATAAAAATTAGGGCTGGGGCTGGGGATGTAGCCCGGAGGTAGAATGCCCCTGGGTTCAATCCCCGGTACCGCCAAAAGAAATAAAGTCATGCTAGGGGTATAGCTCGAAGGTAGATGCCTCTAGGTTCAATCCCCAGTACCACAAAAATAAATAATAGATAGATAGATAGACAGACAGATAAATAGATAAATAATAAATAAATAAATAAATAATAAATCTTTCTTGGTTAGTCACAGTACCTGGCCTCTGTTCCCCAAGGGGTCTGCCAGGCCCTCCTGTGAGTTACTGTGATTCCTTGATCTGCCGGGCCCTAGCTTGCCTCAGTCACCCTACCGGGGAAGGAGGCAAGCTCTGCCAGCCCACGTCACAGATGGGGACCCGATCCAAGAGTGGCTCCCAGCCAACCAAGAGTGAACACCCGCCGCATGCTAGAGATGAGCGGCACAGGGATGAGCAAGACCTGACCTTGTCCCCATGCTCTAGTGGAGAGAGGCAGAAAGGAAGGGTGGTATGGCACAGCGTGAGGAATGCTTGTAAAAAGCACTAGGGGCACAAAGGCACAGGCCCCATCTCTGCTTGGGACTAGGGTGGAGAGGTGGCAGGGAATGGGGACTGCTTCATAGGGAAGTGACCCTTGAGCTGGGTCACAGAAGGTGATTAGGACTTTGCCAGGCAAAGGGGGAGAGGGCTGTCCATGCAGAGGTGGCTGTGACTCCAGAGTGCACCTTTCTTGCTCTCCCCTCGGAAAGTCTGGCCCCGCAGGGAAGCACAGTCAAGTCCCTGTGCTGGGCCGAGAACCTGAGGTAACCTGCCCCCTCTGTGCTGGCTTGGGTGGGGCAGCTCTTGGAAGGAGGGAGCAGTGCTTACCCACAATCTGTCCTTCCCATTCTAGCAAGCTCCAGAAAGGGGACTCCCCACGCCGCAAGTCCTCCAGAGGTAAATGCTCAACCACACTCACGCCCTTCTCTCCTTGGCCTGGACATCCACTTAGGCCCTCAGCCACGTTGGGTGGAGGTGGGGCATGGGAAGCCCATCTCCAGGCTCAGCTGCCCTTCTCAGTCCCCTCTTCCCTCCACTGTAGATCTCTTCTCTTCTTTCACCTACGTTGCTTCCTCTGCCCCCAACACCTTTAAGCCCCCTCCTTGGTCTGTTTTCAGGGGGGAAAAAACATTTTTCATACCCACTTGAATCTAGCAAAATCTCCATTCACAGCACAAAGATAGAGCTTTTCTGTGCGTTATTCCTACCAGGGTGTCCTTCTGCTCTTAGAGTTGGTGAAAGTAGCAAAAGTTGGGGACACTGTAAGGCAAAGGGACCAGTTAGTATATACTACTAGACAGTAATGATAATGGTCACCATGTCTTAAATACCACGTGTCAGATGTGGCACTAAGGGCTTTCCACGTAGTCATGTATTGCTCAATGACAGGGATACAGTCTGAGGATGCATCATTAGGAAAAGGATTTCATGGGACTGGGGGTGTAGTTCAGTGGGAGAGAACTTGCTTAACATGTGAGAGGCCCTGAGTTCAATCACCAGCACCAAAAAGAAAAAGAAATTGATTTCATCATGTGTGAGCATCACAGAGCACTTACACAAACTAAGACAGCTGTGGCAACACTGGGTGATATAATCTTATGGGACCATCACCTATGCAGTG
The DNA here is from genome assembly GCA_004027185.1 of Glis glis. Classification (NCBI taxonomy): domain Eukaryota; kingdom Metazoa; phylum Chordata; class Mammalia; order Rodentia; family Gliridae; genus Glis; species Glis glis. The sequence goes on from PVJS01024772.1 coordinate 16,840, forward strand.
TGTCATTGGCTACAGTGCCACTGTATGACAGACTACTATATTATATCCATAATCTTTACAATAAATTTAAAGAGAGGTTTTCCTGCTGCCCCCATTTTATAGATGAGAAAACAGGAATAGAGAGATCAAGTTAATGTGTTCAAACAGCCCTAGGCTGTTTGACTGTGGAGCCTTTTAACAACTAGACATGTTCCCGAGAGCTCTACCCCAGTGGGCAGGGGCTAAGCTGTATGGGAAACCCTTGGGGAGCCAGCCTCGGAGCCAGTGTTAGCATTTACGCAGGGAAGTATTACCCCGCATAGTTGCCACTTATTCGCCCCGGAACACTGCTGCCCAGCTGGGTTCCGACCTGATTCTCGGGAGATGCCTTCAGGTGCCAAACCTCGGATCCCCTTTAGATGATTTATTCAGCAAGCCCAAAGCGCCTGTCACATGCTAGCTGGACTGTAGGGACACAGACATAAACTGCATAGCCCCTGCTCTGGGAGCTCCCTGCCCAGAGAAAGGGAGATGGGTGAGTCAATGTGGTGGCCCTGCCTGCAGAAGAGCTGTGTGCAGACTGGAGGAGCCCAGAGGAGGGTGCTCTGAGGAGAAGGGGGCATTTGCCCGATCGTCCAGGCCCAAGATCATACTTGAGGCTCAAAGCCCCTTCTAGCCTCAGTCAAGCAAGATTCCAAACCCAGGCAAGAACTGTCTTGGGAAGAGCAGCCCCTGTGTCTCAGGAAAACCTGCAGGAGTATGGAGCCCAGTGGCAGATAGGCATGTCCTAGAGCTGGCCTGGCTGACCCCAGGTCCCGCCTCCCTCTTCTCTGTGCCTTTCCCGGCCCCTGCAGGAACAGCAGCACTATGGACCTGACGCTCTTCGCAGCTGAGGCCATCGCCCTCAACCGCCAGCTGTCCCAGCATGAGGAGAACGAGCTGGGCGAGGAGCCGGAGGCACTGGCCGAGGGCCTCTGCTCCATGAAGCTTTCCCCTCCCTCTAAGTCTCGCCTGGCCCGCCGGCGCGCCCTGGCCCAGGCAGGCCGCAGTGGAGACGCAGGACCGTGCCCGACATCCACGGGACTCTGAACCACGCCAGTCACACCTAGTTGGCATTGCCCCCTGGAAACCTGTGAGGACAGAGTCTGTGGAGAAGGCAGAAGGGCCTGCTCCGGGGCTCCAGTCAGGCTTTTTCCGCCCACAAAGGCCCTGCCGTCCCCACCCAACCCCCTTTTCCCCCTGGGTCCTTGAGGAAAAAGCTTTTTCCAAAGGGGTTGTCTTTGAAAAGGAAAGCAATCACTTGTCACTTTGCATAATCGCCTGCAGCTGGAGCATCTTTGCGGGACTCCACCTGCTCACTGGCCTGCAGATCCTGGATCCAGCCTGCTCTGCGGCTGCGCTGCGCTGCTGCGGCTGCAGCCTTCAGGGAGCCAGCTTCGAGAAGCGGCAGTTGACAGAGGCTGCCAACACACGTGCCTCTTCCCTCTCCGCATTGTCACCCTCCTCTGGCGGTCCTTCCACCTTCCTCTGTCCTCCGGACGTCCTCTTTGCCCCTCTCCCTTGGCTGAGCAAAGCCATCCCCTCAATTCAGGAAGGGCAGGGAGCCCCCCTCCTTCAGGAGGCCAGATCAGTCTTCCAGTCTGCAGCGCGGAGAAGCACATAATCTTTCTTTGCCGTGACCGAAATGTGTTCCTCATTTATCATCCTCTTCCTTGTTTGTGATTGCTGCTAAAGTCAGTATTATTTCATTTTTTTAAAAAAAATGTTTTTTTAAGTATGCTCTTCCAGCAAACATGGAATTTTAAACTCCTGCTACAAGCCCGGAGTTTTTCCAGAATGGAATGTCCACACACTTGGGTTTTAATCAGCTGTGCCCTACGGTCCTAACGGGTTTTAAGCTATTACCATAACAAGCACCTTACAGACGGCATCGGTGTCTGCTGCTGCTGTGTCCCCCGGGTCTTGTACGGAGGATGGCACAGATCTGGGGCAGTTCCATGGGGCTCTGCCTGAGGTGAAGCCACATGGAGGCCGCCCCGCTGCCCTGGCCTGAGCGATGTGGTGCCTGATGCCTGGGAGCGTGAAAGTGCAGCCATTGTCAGATAAGCTGTCAAGGTACATAAAAACAGATTTGCATATGTCAGACAGACATTCTATAATACCACAACTATGATGCTTTCACACATTGTGCTTGTTTTAATAAAAACTGTTTTAAATTCTGGCTGTAGCCTACTTAGTGGTCCTTTCTTTATCTGCAAGCCTTCTGGGCTGGGGCTGAACCCAGCCAAGTGGGGAAGGTGCCCCTTGTCAGGACCCCCTAATATAACACCCCCTTTCATCCACAAGACAAGGCAAAGGAGACATTGTTTTTCCTTTTTTAGATGAAGAAATGAAAGTCATCAGTCACCTTCTGCTAGGACCCAAAGATGAATAAGAAACAGTCTCAGCTCTGGAGGGGCTGAGATCAAGGTATCAGAAGCCATCACACCAGCAGGTTTCAAAAGGCACGTTAGTAGATGTTCCCTGTTCCTGCCCCACACGGAAACAAACTTCCCTTCTGTCTGAGCATTATGAAGACTTTATTAGAGGACCTGTTGTGTACCTGGGACTATGCTTGTCCTGCCAGGGAGGCAACAAAGAAAAATGGTGCCTCTCACTGATAGCCTTCGGGTACATCATACAGAAGACCTTCATGTACATTGTCCCATATAATAATCTCAGAGCCAGACCAGAGGGGGCTGGCATGGGAAGGACCTTTGTAAGTTCCCAAGGAGCTGGCAAGAAGAAGGTCTGAGTGTCAAGGCAGCAGACTGGATGCTGACGATAGCTTTCTTCCCTGGGGAGAGACAAGGAGATGGGATTCCGGGCTCTTCACTCTAAGTTCAGGACATGAGCCAGGCCACCAGCTGCCCCAGACCGTGAATGGCTGCACATGGATGATGACACACTTTGTGGGCAGTCTTCCCTTTGCAATAGCCCTTACCACCCTCACATTCTGTCTGCATCGACCTGGAATGAGGTCAGCTGGAAAATCACACCTGCAGAATCTGAGCCTCTTGGCCCCAAAGTTCTCAGTCCCTGGGGAGCCAGGAGATGAGTTCTGTCCCCAGACCCCAGCCCCAGCCTGGTCAGTCCTCCTCCAGGTTTGCACCGCAGGAATGTGACTTCTTGGGGCTTCCTTGCCCCCCTGTTGGCCTCTGGACCCTAGTCCATGCAGTGAGGGCCCCTCCCCTCCACGGCTCGGCTTCAGTGCTGCTGTGGCCGCTTTGGTCTCACTAACGTTGCAACGCACTAAGTAACAGTGCTTTCCCAGAAGTTCACAGCCATCGTTTCTCAGAGCAGTCCTATGAGGTATTATTACACCCCACTTAACATGAAAAACCAAGCAGAGAAAGGAAAAATAGTTTTCCCAGGACTGTACAGCCAGGAATGGTGGAACTGGAATTCCTGCCAGATAGGCGTAGGACCCAGACCCTTGCTGCCAGGGTTCAAATCCCAGCTCAACCACTTACTAGCTTTGGGTCTTGGGCAAGTTTCTTGGCCTTTGAGCATCTCAATTTCTTCAGCCATAGATGGGGATGATAGCACTTAGCTCGTAACGCCACTATGAAAATTTCAAAGCAGTAAATGGAAAGCATTGAGTGCAATTCCCCATACACACAGTAGGTGCTCCATAAACGTTAGCTGTGATAGTTTTAGTTCTGTTTGTTGGTGTCTCCTGGGGCAGAATTATTCAACCCATGGTCCCAGTGATGAAGAGGAGCTTCCCACTTCCTTCCAGAGGGAACCCTCTGCAGAAGGACTCCTGTAGTGTGGACAGCCATTTGGGGCTTTGAGATGAGCCAGGTCTCTGGCTCTCTTTGGGATCCTCCTGCTGACAGGCTGCTCTGCCACCTAGGCTGGAGTCCCTGTCAAGAGAGGCAGCTCTGCCAGGTGTGGTGGCGCACGCTTGTAATCCCAGTACTTTGGGAGGCGGAGACCGGAGGATCTGGGTTCGCGGCCAGCCTCAGCGCTCGCTCTCTCTCTCTCTCTCTCTCTCCCTGTCTCTTTCTCTCTTTCTACTTAGTGAGGCCCTCCGCAACTTCGTGAGACCCGGTTTCAAAATAAAGTATAAAAAATAGGGCCGGGGGTGTAGCGCGGAGGTAGAACGCCCCTGGGTTCAATCCCCAGTACCACAAAAAAAAAAAAAAAGAGAGAGAGAGAGGCAGCTCTGGTGCTAGGGGAGGAGCCTGTGGTTGGTTCCCAAGGCCCTGGGTTCTAGTCCTGCCTATACCGTTATCACGGGGAACCTGGGAAGTCCTGGCTCTGCTGGGCAGAGGCAGATGTGGCAGGTACACTGAGGAAGACTCTGGAATGGCCGAGCCCTATGCCGGCTCACAACTTGCAATGGTGGAAGCCTGTTCCCCAGCTCTAGGGCTCACGCCAGGCTGGCCTTAGAAGGAGAGAGTTGGTCCCAGCCCAGTGGAGTGTCTCAGACCTCAGGCCTCTTTCCTCAAATCCAGTTAGTGGGCCTTGGCCCCGGTCCTAGTCCTGGTTCAGCTGGACTCTGAGGACTTCTGGCCACAGGAATGATCAAGTCTTTGTGCCTCTGCATGTCCACCTGCCTGAGCTCGGGGGGCTCCTCCTCCTCCTGGCCCCACTGCCTCTTACCAGACCCAGCTCTACAAACAGTGGTGCTGGTCCCATGCCAGCTGCTTCAGGTCTGGAGGGGGCCGGGGAGCAAGGTCCCCCCTCCCGGGCTGACACACTCGTTGCCATAGTAGCAGTTGCCTTGGAAGCTGCTTCCCTGACTTCAGCTTCTGAATGGTCCAAGAGAGCTGCCCGCCCATCCCTCAGGGGACGAGTGAATTAATCACACTCTTTTCCAGGGTTCTCACCCCTCAAGGAAAACAAACAAAACTAAACCAAGCTGGGGCCTGTCTGCCCACTCTTCCTCCCCGCCCTCACACCACACTTGGAAAAGGAGAGAGCACAGACAGACACCCTTCAGCCTTTTCCTCACCAGGAGACAAAGAGGAGAGATGTGGTAGACCTAGAAAACCCAAGTGCTGTGACTCCAGGAGGACCCAGGCTCTGAGAGGAGGGCTCTGATGCTGGGAGGGGTGGGGAACCCATGAGGCTCGGGCTCCATCCAGTGCCCTGGGCTTCCATCTCTGCGTCACCCTTTAACTCACTTACCTGTTATGCAAGCGTATCTCCCAGGGACCAACATGCATTTTCATTTTCAGAGATTGCATAGCCCATATTGAGGATAGAGTCAGAAGCCACCCTCCCAGCATTTGTAATCAGTGGAGGAGCAGGCATCAATACCAGTTCAGGGGAACTGTCAAAAGAAGGATGCATTCCTTGACTGGTGTGTGTGTGTGTGCGCGCGCGCACGCACGAGTGTCTAGAGAATGAACCCAGGGGTGTTCTACCTCCCAGCCCTTTTTATTTTGAGATAGGGTCTCACTAGGTTGCTGAGAGTCTTGCTACATTGCTGGGGCTGTCCTTGAACCTGACAGCCTCCTGTCTCAGCCTCCCAAGTACTGGGATTACAGGTGTGCACGGCCACATCCAGCTCCTTGCCTGGTTCTTTTGCCCACAATGTCTGCCTCTGATGGTGGGTGCTGTGCTTTGGATATGGGTTGAATGTGTCGTTCATGTGCTGGAAGCTTGGTCCTCAAGTGTGGCGACATTGGGAGGTGGTGGGACCCTTAAGAAGTGGGGCCCAATGCGTGGTAATTAGGTCACTGGTGGCACTGCCCTCGGGAGGGGTTGATGCCCGTCACGTGGAGTGAGTTAGTTTTTGTAAGAGTGGGTTGTTATAAAAGAGTAAGCATTCCAGGCATGGTGGCACATGTTTGTAATCCCACTACTTGGGAGGCTGAGACAGAAGGATCGCAAGTTCAAAGCCAGGCTCAGCAACTGAGCAAGGCTCTCAGCAACTCAGTGAGACCCTGTTTCCAAGTAAAATAGGGCTGGAGGTATAGCTCAGAGGTAGAATGTCTCTGGATGCAATCCCCAGCACCACAAAAAATAAATAAATGAATAAATAAAAATAAAAGAGTAAGCCTGGCCAGGCACGGTGGTACATGCCTGAAATCCCAATGCTTGGGAACTAAGACAGGAGGATCACAGGTTCGAGGCCAGCCTTAGCAACTTTGCAAGACTCTCAGTAACCTAGTGAGACCCTGTTCCAAAACAAAAACAAAACAAAACAAAAAAAAATTAAAAAGGGCTGGGGATGTAGCTTGGAAGTAGAATACCCCTGAGTTCAATCCCCAGTTCTCCCACACACACACACAGAACACACCTGGCCATTCCCTGCGCTCTGGCTTCTTGTCGCGGCCTATGATCTCTCCCTCCCACACATGCTCCCACCGCTGTGATGCCATCCCCCAGGAGGCCCTCACCAGAGGCCAGACGGGTAGAAACACCCATCTTGGACGTTCAGCCTCTAGAACTGTGAGCTAAATAAGCCTCTTACCTTTATAAAACACACAGCTTTGGGTATTTTGTTATAGCAACAGAATATGGACTAATATAGTAGGGTTGCTAATTCCTCATGCCTTAAACAAAACAATGTAGAAATTCAGGAGAAAGACATGCTAGAGGACTTCCCAGCTGAGCAGGAACCTGGGTGCACAGGTTCTATTGAGGACTCTGGGGCGATTCCTCTGCCTCCCCATGTCTCGGTTTCCACATCTGTTCCATGATGGAGCTGAGACAGCTTTGTGGTTTGGTCATCTTGTAACTGATAATGGCTTCATGAGTCTCTCCTCCATATTCCCTCCCTTGACTCTTTCTGGGCCCTGAGGGATTTAAAATGTCAAAGAAAAACTAAATTTGAATTTGATCTCCAGTTTTTGGAGGTCAGAGTATTCTGGAATGTGAAACAGTGCACAGGCATTCCTGACTCCAGCCTCTGCACCCCAGCCCCATTCAGCAGATGAGGGGCAGTGGCTGGCTCGGCACCCGTGTGCAGTGTAAAGCTCAGCCCCAGGAGGTTCCGTCTTGATTATATGGGAGAGTTGTCCTCGGCTTTGGACCACTAGAGGAGCCAGCATCGGCCCTGCCTGGCCCAGAGTGATGTGAACATTTAATGGGGGCTGGGGGGTTTCTGAATCTCAAAGCACGACCCCTCAGGAACATGTTTTCCTGGACACTCCCTCTCCTCTTCCTAAAACAAGTCAGTAGGGGGTAAATTACATGCGACAGAGATATGGGCTGCTATTTGATGCCTAATTATAGAAATAATCAGACCTCGCCCTGGAAAGAGCCACAGGGGATGTCAGTGGGGCAGCTGTGGCAGGGAACGCCTGGCTCCAGGGGCATCCTTCATGTGGGGGCCCAAGGGCCCACCCATGTTCTGTGGCCACCTTCCTTCCAGCTTCCTGGCAATCAGATGACGCCAGCACCTTCTTAAACACCCATTCCCCTCTGAAGCAGACTGTGGGTGGAGACAGAGGTTCCCTCATGCCCACTGCCCTCCTCTTTGCAACTCGAGGTGCTCATGCAGTCCAAGCCCCTCCCTGAACTCAGTCCAGAAGCCTGGCCAGGTCCCTCTGGAGCTTGTCCTCAAGGGTTCACAGCGTACAAAGGAGACAGAACAGGGAGAGAGAGGGCCTTTTAGGGGCTGTGGAGTGGTAATGAGCAGCCCACTGGCCCGGGTATAGTCAAGAAGGCTGCCCAGAGGCGGGGCAGACTGTGCAGGTCCTGCCAGATGAGAAGGGGTTTTCTAGACTGCAACGGCCAGGCAGACACTGAGCAGGGAGGACAGGACAGGAGAGGGGAGGGGCAGGGGCAGCGGTGGAGGCAGAAGACCTTGAGCCTGGCTGAGACTGCAGACATGATAGGGACAGAGGGACAGCCAAAAGGAGGCTCACAGGACCAGTGACAGAAGTCCAGGCAGGATGGATGGGACCCTGGGAACTGCGCCCAGGTGAGGGCCAGGACAAGGCCACATTCTGGGACTGCAGAGGCCCTGACCCATAAAGGGCCAGAGAATGCAATGAACAATGAAGGCTGAACTGGGGCCTGGGCCAGGGGCTCAGGGCTCAGGGCTCGGTTGGGTTAGATTGGGTTACTGCTGCCTGGCCTTGGGCTGGTGAATCCTGTAAGTAGGTCAGGCTGGATGGAGGTGCTCACTCCCAGAGGTCTGAAGATACCAGCCATGCCAGCCTCCTGCTCCAACACCATTGACATCTACCACCACTCCCCCAAATCCTTTCCCTAGCCCCTCCTCACTCGCCATCACCATGGTCCTTCCCTGGAAGGGCTCACCCTCTCATCTCACTGGCAACTAAAAGGGGGATACCACACCTATCTGAAGAGAAGGGTGGTCCCCTAAGATCAAGCATCCCCTAAGATCAGCCCTGCCTAGGAGTCCAGAGGTCGGCAGGATGAGGGAAAGGGGTGGGGTGGAGGGAACAGGGTGGAGAGTGGGCTTGAAGGGTTACCTCTCCCTCTCCTCTTCCATCCTGCTCACAGTTCCTGGCTCTTCAGTCTTGTCCAGGTCTCCTTCCACGTCTCTGTCTCTGGGTCTCTAAGCAGAAGCCCAGGTGCACCTCCAGGCCAGAGGACACAGGACAGTAGAGTGAGCCTCGAGCATGTGACCGGGGCATTTCCTCATGGCCCTGTCCTCTGAGCCCCATGTGAAGCCACCAGCTCATTCTTCCTGCTCAGGGACCAGCATGGAACCTAGGCCGAACTCCACTGGGCCTCCAGGACCCAGGCATCAGCTCACATTGCAACCTCATGAATAACCCAGTACCTGCCTGCTGCCTGTATCTCTGAGGAACCCCCGCCCCGCCTCTCATTACTTTAAACTTTAATAGGTCCAGGCTCAGTGGCAATTGTGTCAGCTCCAGGGAGCCAGGGCAGGATGTCCTTTGCAGGAGAGCTTGGATTGAGCTCTCCCAGGTCCCAGGTAGAGGCTGGCAGGAGAGGATCCCATGGGGCAGGCCCAACTCCCTAGATCTCTGGCAGCCAGAGTGGAAATGTGGCGAGGTAGGAGTCCCAAGAGTAGCCTCCAGCTCCACAGACCTTTAGGAGAGGAAGAGTGAGTTGGGGTACCCAGGTCAAGGAGGAACTGGGGGGCCCTAGGAGAGCTGTATAATAGAGTTGGAGATAAATCTAGACCCTCACTGCCCAGAAACTCCCACCCTGAAGGGAGAGCTCCAACCAGGGGACATCCAAGAGGACAGAGAGCCCCAGGACCAGCTGGAGACAGTGCCCTGGGTAGGCCTGCATGGACATCTCCATCAGCAGCAGAGACTTCCGCTGCCTGCAGCTGGCCTGCGTGGCCCTCGGCCTGGTGGCCGGCAGCATCATCATCGGCGTCTCGGTGTCCAAGGCTGCGGCTGCCGTGGGCGGTATCTTTCTTGGCGCTGCTGGGCTGGGTGAGCAGGGGCTGGGCTGGGGTAGGGAGAGGAGGTTCTGGAGGGGAACAGGGACCTGATCAGGTGAAAAAGAAATGGGTGGGGGGAGATCTGGGTCTGTGGGAATTGGCTGGGGAGCATGGAAGAAGCTAGAGATGTGAGGGAGGCAGCCAGCAGGGGTACAAGAAAGAGAGGAAGGTTGGGGTGCTGCTCCTGTTGGCTCCTGTTGGTGGGGAGGAGACTGGTGGGGGTGGGGAAAGGCTGGATGTCACACTGCTTTCTGGCTACCCCCTCTGGCTCTGCAGCTCCAAGCCCTGGTCTCTTGGGTTTGTGGTGGGATTGGTCAACCTGTTTGAGGTGGGTCGATGTGGACTGGCAAAATAGCTCAGCTAGAGGAAGGGTTTCCCTCTCTTTCTCTGTCTCAGCGGCAGCTCTATCTGTCTGTCTGGGTCAGGCCCCCTGAGATCCTCACAGGGATGCTAAGTGTCATCTCTCACCCCACCCCACCATTCCAGACCAAACGCAGGACCTCGAGCCCCAGGGTGGGGGTTCTGGGCACCTGCAAACTCTGGCACAGACACTTGGTCTGGGGAGGAAGCAGGAATGGGCAGGGCAGAACCTGCTCTGCTGCGACCCCTCCCCAGGTCTGGGCAGGGGGGAGCATGCAGTGGAGCCCTGAGTCCAGCCCAGGGCTCCAGGGAAGGGGAGGGGAGAGCTGGTGGTGTCGGTATTCACTGGGCTCGATTCCAGCCAGCTGAGAAGCAAGGAAGCCAACTGCTCCTCACCTGGACAATCAGCAGCCTGTGACTTCACAATCTGTAGCGCCTTCTCCAGACAGGCACTGTCCCCCCAACCCAGGCTGGGTGTTGGAGAGCTGCCCCGTGCTCACACTCACTGGTTCTCACTTACACACCCACGGTCCCAACCCTGCACACTTGGGCTCTTCCCAAGCACACCCATATCACCCTCATAAACCAGCCCCAGCCTCACTCTTCCTCTCCTAAAGGTCTGTGGAGCTGGAGGCTACTCTTGGGACTCCTACCTCACCACATTTCCACTCTGGCTGCCAGAGATCTAGGGAGCTGGGCCTGCCCCATGGGATCCTCTCCTGCCAGCCTCTACCTGGGACCTGGGAGAGCTCAATCCAGGCTCTCCTGCAAAGGACATCCTGCCCTGGCTCCCTGTGCGTGGTGGCGCACACTTATAATCCCAGTACTTGGCAGGCTGAGACAGGAGGATCACAGGTTCGCTGCCAGCCTCAGCAACTTAGTGAGGCCCTCCGTAACTTCAAGACCCTGTTTCAAAATAAAGAATAAAATAGGGCTTCGGGTGTAGCTCAGAGGTAGAATGCCCCTGGGTTCAATCCCCAGTACCACAATAAATAAATAAATAAATAAATAAATAAATAAGCCAGCCCCAGGCTCATGGCCATCCCCAGCCTCCTGCACCTCACACTACCCAGGCCTCCTCCCCATCACAGAATGCCTCCCACCCCATCTCTCTTCCCAGGGCTCCTCATCTTCGCCTACCCCTTCCTGAAGGCTCGGTTCAACCTGGGCCACATCCTGCCTGCAATAGGTGAGTCCTTTCCCTGCCCCGCAGACCCCTGCCAAGGACTGTGTGAGAACCTTTGTGTGTAAGTCTGTGACTGACTGTGCAGCTGAGTGAGCCCACGTGGTGACTGCTCCTGGCTGTGTGTGTTGGAGTTGGTGTGTGTGTGTGTGTGTGTGTGTGTGTGTGTGTGTGTGTTGTACAGGCGTCACCATGACTACAGTGTAGCAGAATCCAGCCTGCTGCCTGCCACAAGGGTGTCTGAACCCAGGGAGTCTATCTTCCTTGAGAGATTTTCCATTCCCCCAAAGCCTCCAAGATCTCCAGGGAACCCCTCTCATCCCTGAGCCCCCATAAAGACCTCTATCTCCCCTGAGACCCCAGGACATCTGAACTGCCCTCACCTCATCTCAGCAACCTACATAGACTCCCACCCCCCTCAGTCCTGCAGGGCTTTACATATCCTTAGCTCTCCCCAGGACCCCACCTCCTCAAAATATCTGCCATCTTCTTCAAGAACTCATTTCTTCTGCCCTTCCTCAAATCAACCCAGGTCTTGTGAGAGACCTAAAGGAATGCAGTGGAGCAGTGGCAGCAGCAGGAATGGAGATTAGACAGCAAGAAGGACTTCCCTTCCAAAAATGGGCTTGATTTGGGAATGGCTCAGTG
>PVJS01024773.1:0-28397 GCA_004027185.1 Glis glis
CACATATATTATATACATGTATACATATATATGTATACATGTATATGTATATATGTATACATGTATATATATGTATATACATGTATATACATGTATATACATATATAGATAGATGTAGATATATTACATGGCTCTATTATGGTAGTGGTCTCATGCAATTATGAAGGCTGAGAGGTCCCATGATATGCCATCTGCAAGCTGGGGACCAGGAAAGTCAATAGTGTAATTCAGTCTGAGTACTAAGGCCTGAGAGTGGGGACAGGAGTTGGGTGACAGGGTGAGGCATAAAAATCCCAAAGTTGGAAGACTTGGGAATCAGGATCTCTGATGTCTGAGGGCAGGAGAAGATGGATGTCAGAGCTCTAGAAGTGAAGTAAAATTTGCCCTTCCTCAGCCTTTTTTGTTCTAGCCACACCCTCAAAGGATTGGATCCTCTTCTTTTCTTAGTATAGCCATTCAAATGCTAATTTCTCCTGGAAACACTCAGAAATAATGTTTTACCAGGTATCTGTGTATTCCTTGGCTCAGTCAAGTTGATACATAAAATGAACCATCATGGTCATATTACATAATCTCTTGGTATCTGCATATATGTGTATAACACATTTTTTAAAAACCCAGCATTTATGGAGTGATTATGATGAGCCAGACATCTCACTAAGTGCTTTCCTTGAATTCATACTTACTATTATTCAGAACTCCCTAGTAGATGCATTTTTGTGATCCTTATATTGAAAACTGAAATGTAGGGCTTAGAGACACGGAGAATTTTGTGCAAAGTCATATGGCTGGTGAATGGCTAAGATAGAATTCAAACCCTGATCTGCCTGTCCACAGACTCAGGTCCCAGACACAGCACAGCTCTTGGGCGATGGCTCATGGGGTTCTTGTGACAATGTAATGGAATCATATAATGTTGATAAATGGTTAGGCCCCATGTGAATGCTAGGTAACATAATTTGGAGCACAGACAAACGGCCCGGTTCTTCTGCACATGGCCATCTTGTGTGCATGGTCCCAGCGTGGCACAGCTGGCTGCACTCTGTCTGCTGGTGGCCGCAGTCCTCAGCCTTCCTGTGGAAGGCACAGTGTGACAAGGCTGCAGGGATGTTAGCCCTCTCCCTAGACTACAGAGACCGCCTGAGTGAGGAGCAAAGGGAGAGGTACTCTTTTCTATGTGCTCCATGCAAGCCAGAGGCGTGGACCCTCTGGGAATATGGCTGCTCTGTCCATCTGCTCCTTTTAATGGGAGGAGAACAACTAGTGTCAGCAGCCACAAAATGCTCAGTTCCCTTCAGCCAAGGATCCCCAAACACTCACTGTGTCTCTTATTCTGTATGCTTCCATCATGTCTGGAAGCAATGTGAAACAGAAAACTCAGCCCCCCTTCAGACCTGAGAAAGCACAAGTAGGAAGAGGTGAAATCATTTTCCTAAGGTCACAGACTTCATCATTGTTAAGAGCAAAGACCAGGAACTTAGACATTTCTTTACTCCAAATTCAGTTTTATCTCATAGGCGCTTCTGCCTAAAAGGCTGATGTTTCAGTTCTTTTATGCTAAGCTCTATTTCAGTACTTCTTCTGATGTATGGCCCAAATTCTGCTTCAGTGGGTCTTGCTCAAAACTCATTTCTTTGGTGAACCATCCTCTAATCTCATATGACCACAGGCTCTCCTTAGACGAAGCTCGCGGACATGGTCTTTGAAAAATGACATCATAATCCTAAAAAGAAATGAAGGAAATTGAAACCAATCTTTGCGACGTACTATTTTTATTTGGTTGCTTGTGCTATTTAGATGGAGAGGGCACTGGATAGGGACTATATCTTTTCCATGTTTTATACCATGCCTAATAAGTTCTCAGAATATAATAAATGTTTCACAGGCCAATGAAAAATTCCAAAGCACATAACCTACTGGGGAGGTTGTAAAATTATTCATGGCTGACAGTGGTGAGAGGATCGGAGTTTCACTCTACAGGAAGAAGACACCCTGACACTCAGAGAAGCTGGGAGTTATTCTTGGGAAAACCAGATGTAAGCAGTATTTAAAAAAAAACCTATTCCCAGGATGAATGCTAAAAAGGCATTTATAATGTAGTGACAATGTGCTGATCTATGTTACTCAGTGATCAAACTAATAGTTGGTACTGGTTATTTATCGTATGCTACACTAATTTTAATGTCAGTCTTCAAAGAGGACCTTCAGAATGGTATATTGCTGATTGAATGAGATAATACATACATAGGAGATCATATGTATATTAAGTATTTTATATATATATATATACGGAATCATGTCAGATGTCTGAATGAGTGAACGGAGTTTGTGGAATTCTTGGAAAATAAAAGTGCCAAGATGTTGGGCAAATGAAATTGAAATCAAACTACCCACATTGTAACCATATGACAGTTACATGGGCAGTTGGAAAAAAGATTACCTGGAACAAGGGGTAGGAGAAAAGATTACCTCAGATAAGAGGTAGGAGAAAGCACTTTAAATCTGCAGAGAAGTTGACAGCAGCCAATTTTGGACATTTGCTTCTTTAATTTTATCAGTTGCTATGTCGTGATATCAATTTTCATTGGAAACAAAGCCATTTACTAATATGTATATATGTGTCACTGAAAGTCTTAGTTTTTCATATATTCTGCAACAATCCAAGAATGCCTATAGAATAAAGTGAATATAAAGAAGTTTCGGGGTCAGTGGAGGAGTGGGGCATGGAACCACTAGAAAGCAGAGACTGCGAAGGGCTCAAGTCTAGGTAATGGTCAAGGCTGGTGTGATCAGGTGAGGGCAGAGTGACCTGAAGTAGGATGTGAACAAGGCAGAAGGATGGGGAGGGGTGATCGATCAGAACTGCCTTGTTAATGAAATGCTAGTTTTAGGATAGTCAGGAGGAATCTAGTTCACTATTTTAAAAATCTGGGCCAGGTGTGGTGGTGCATGCCTGTAATCCCAGTAGTTGGGAGACTGATACAGGAAGATCACAGGTTCCAGGGCAGCCTCAGTAACTTTGTGAGACCTTCAGCAACTTAGTGAGACCCTATTTCAAAATAAAAAAAATAAATGTGGCTAGGAGTGTAGCTCAGAGGTAGAATGTCCCTGGGTTTATTCATTCATCAATTTATTCATTTAAGGCAAATACTTGTTGTAGACCTAATACACGGCAGCCTTTATGCCAGACCTTTGGTCTACAATGGTGGATGTATCATAGTTCCTGAGATAAAGGAACTCACAGTCTTGTGAGAAAGACTGTTGAACTAATAGGTACAAAGTTTAGGTGCTATGAGGATAATGACATTTTTGAATATCAAGTACATATTTTACATGTATCAGAACTGTTAGCTTTCTGTTACTGTCACAAAAAAGCTGAGATAATTAACTTAAAAAGGAGGAAAGGTTTATTCTGGCCCACGGTTTGGAAGTTTCGGTCCCTGGTTGCTTGACCCTGGTGCTTTAGGCCTGTGGCACACAGTATATCACACTGGGAGCAGAGGAGGCCTGTTCACCTCACTGTGGCCAGAAAACAGAGAGAGAGAGAGAAGGGGCGGGTCCCCATATCTGCCTCAAGGGCATGCTCCCAGTCACCCAATTCTTCCCACCAGGCCCCACTTCTGAAAGGTTCCACCACCTCCCAGCAGCACCACAGGCGTGGCGACCAAGCCTGTTACCCATCTGGGGCACATTCAAGATCCAAACTATAGCAAAAATATTGTTTTTTTTTTTTTGCGGTACCGGGGATTGAACCCAGGGGCGTTCTACCTCCGCGCTACACCCCCGGTCCTATTTTTTACTTTATTTTGAAACCGGCTCTCACGAAGTTGCGGAGGGCCTCACTAAGTAGAGAGAGACAGACAGGGAAAAAGAGAGAGAGAGAGAGAGCTGAGGCTGGCCGCGAACCCGGATCCTCTGGTCTCCGCCTCCCAAAGTACTGGGATTACAAGCGTGCGCCACCACGCCCGGCAATATTGTGTTTTTATTCAAACATTTATAGATGAGAGTAATTACAGAATGCTATGAATGCACACAGGAGTATCTAATCCAGTCTAGGAGGATTATTTTGGGTTTCTAAAAGGTGTATATCTTAAATGAAAGTGGAGGTGAGATGGACGTATGAGAGAGGAGGAGAGAGGAGAGAGGAGAGCCATCAGGTGACACACAGGACAGCAAGGAGATGCAGCTGATGCCCTCCTCCAGACTTTATCCCACTCAGCAAGGCTATGTATGAATGAACTAATCTTTGGCAAGAGGGCCGTCCCATATATATGTTTTGAAAAATTGAGCCCCCCCACCCACTACCTGCTTTTATTATTTGTGCTAGATATTGCTCTTATTCACCAAGACATCTGGTCCCCTCTGATCACATAGAAGATTAAGTTTCCTTTATCCCCAAAGACACAGCCATGGAGTTTGCTTTGGCCAATGATATGTGAGCGGAGATGAGTTGGGTAGAGGTACCTGGATGTTGGTGTTCATTCTCCATCGTCTTGTCTGTTCTCTTGAGCCAGGGTATCATGCATTCCAGATGGTTTGGCTATGGGAGGGAAGGGGCTTTGTCAGCCTGGGTCAGTGAATCGCTTCACCGAGCTCCCTCACTCAGTGTCTGAGGGAAGCGCTGGAGGCTTACCCAGACCTACAGCAAATTTTGAATGAGAAATAAATCTCTGTTCAGTGAAGCCACTAAAATTTGGGGGGTGGCATTTGTAATTGCACTATAACATTGTCTGTTCTGTTTTGCCTTTATGTCAGCTAAAAACCTTTTCGTGTTTAGATTTCCATATGGCTTTGGATTCTTTGACTCATGGGCCCCTAATGACATCTACACAGTTGCTGGAATGAAATAACTTTTGAAAATAAGATATTAGTATTTACAGAACTTATGAATTTCAGATGAGAATTCAAGTTAAAAATACAAGAAGTAACTGGACATGGTGGCATATGCCTGTAATCCCAGTTCTTGGGAGGCCAAGACAGGAGGATCGCAGGTTTGAGACCAGCGTTAGCAACTTTAGTGAGACTTTCAGCAACCTAGTGAGTCTGTTTCAAAAAACAAAAAATAAAAATGGCTTGGGGTGTAGCTTGGAGGTAGAATGCACTTGGGTCCAATCCACAGTAACACACACACACACACACATGCGTGCACACACACATGCACGCTCGCACACACATTACAAGAAATGACTCTTAAAATGTTCTATGTATAATACTATGTATGACACACATAATGCTATATTTTCTTCAATGGCTTGACATTTGTTTATTTCTTTTTATTGGCATGATATACTCTATACTTTTCCTATAGTTACTAATTGAAGTGTCCTTAATTTTCAGGTAAATGACGTTTTTATATTCATTAGCAGTAAGCTCCTTAAAAATTATATTTGTGGGTTAAATCCATATATCCTTGTGGAACCATTTCTCTTCTTAAAGGGAATGTTTCCACTACACTGCTAGACCTCACAGTTTGCATTAATTAAAATATGCATTAATACACTTCACTGAAGCTAAAATTTCAATGTTAGACACTTTTGGATAGTGTGAGAAGGTTTGACCCAAACTTGCAAATTTGGATCAGTTTTTTGCTTAGAATCTGCTGTCAGTTTTGTTTCCCAGAGTCATTCACAGCAAGGTAACAACAGATTAGTAGAGACTGTGGTGCAAACACAACATCAGTAGACTGGATGACGGAGGTTAGAGGCTTTCCTGAAACAAGGACGTAATTTCCAGTGAGATTCTGTTCATTATGCAGCTTACCAAGCATGTGGGGAGCAGAGGTTTTTGTGGGGTCAATTTTTATTTGGAGATGCACACAAAGAGGGTGGGAGGTAAAACGATTTTTGCCATGGAAGAGATTCCCTCCTGCCACACAGAGAAAAGATTGGTCACAGATTGGTATTTCCACAAGTCGTTCAGTTTATTTGTTTTAGCCCCTGTAACATAATTCAGTACTATGCTAAGTTCTATAAAAAACAGTGGAAGTAAATGTCGAGATTACCCAAAAAGGCAAAGAAATGGTTATGTCTTACCGTCATGACGATTGAAGGAATGGCCTTGGTCCCGATTCCGTCTATACTTCCTTCTTCTAGATTCTGCTACTTTTCTGCACTTAGAATTCCTTCCAGTTTCTCTCCCACCCCTTACCCTGCCTCTTCTTTTTTCCTTTCCTTTCCCTCTTGATGCAGCTCTGCCTGACTTTCACTTTCGTGCTTTCTCTACCTCTTGGTTCTCAAGGAGAAATAAAATGAGATGTTTTAAACTTCCTGTGGCAGAAAGAAGCATACTTTCTGAGCATCCTTCCCCAACCCTTTGACTGTGCAGCATGTACGGGCTTGCTTTAACAGTTTCACGGTCCTTATTATGCAGGTTCCATCACCCATTGCTTCCCTAAGTACTGCGCCTTAGAAAGAGGGATGAACAATGGGAATGAGACGGCCTACCCTGGCAAGACAATTTAGCCCGAGACTCTTTTGTGCAATGCATAGCTTAGTGCTATATACAAAAGTGTAAATCATATTAGTAAGATAATTATAGATTAAATATCGTGCCTTAGAGATAATATGTGCAAAATAAAGTGGAGTAAAGAGTGATTCATTTGAGAGCATGATTATGCCATTATCGGAAAAATTAAATTCTAAACCTCAGGTTTAGGTTTCCCTTGTGGGGTTCATCCTGAGTGCACTCGTTCCTCTTTCACTGGCTTCTCTTTCCTGTTCGGTGTCCTCTGAGAAACCAGCATCCTCAGGCAGCTTTCTAGCAGAGACACTGGCGCCCTAAGCAGGAAGTCAGTCAACATAGAAATGGGATAGTTGAGCATGAGCTGCTCCGTGGTCTCTGAGCCATCTTCAGGATTCTTTCTGCTACACCATGTGGTCTAAAACATCCATTTGGAGTTGGAATATAATCAGAAGCTTTGGGTTCTTCTACTAGTGTGGGCATGCATACACACAGAGAGGTAGCAATATATATATATATATATATATATATATATATTTGTGTGTGTGTGTGTGTGTGGTGCTGGAGATTAAAACCAGGGGAATTCTACCTCTGAGCTATACCCCCCAGCCCTATTTTGTTTTTTATTTTGAAACAGGGTCTTGCTAAATTGCTGACAGCCTCACTAAGTTTCTGAGGCTGGCTTTGAGCCTGGGATTCTCCTATCTCAGCCTCCCAAGTACTGGGATTACAGGCGTGCACCACTACACCCGGCTAACAGTATTTTATGTATAAATGTACACAGTGCATCACTTCAGCTGTATGCATTTATGTTTTATTTATCTTGTGGTACTGGGGTTTGAACTCAGGGACATTCTATCGCCAAGCTACACCACTTTCTTTTGTGGTACTGGGGATTGAACCTGGAAGCATTCTACCTCTGAGTTACACCCTCAGCCCTTTTTTGATTTTTTGTTTTAAAACAGGGTCTCACTAGGTTGCTAAGAGTCATGCTAAGTTGCTGAGGCTAGTCTTAAACCTGCAATCCTCCCATCTCAGCCTCCCAAGTACTGGGATTGCAGGCATGTACTACCATGCACGGTAGTTCCAGACGTTTTTATTTTTTGTTTTGAAACAGAGTCTTGGTAGGTTGCTAAGAGTCTCACTACACTGCTGAAGCTGTCCTTGAACCTTCCATCCTCCTGTCTCAGTCTCCCAAGTACTGGGATGACAGGCGTGAACCACCATGCCCAACTGTGTTTATCTTTTTGTTTCTCTCCCATATGTGTACACGATATTATGTTTCCAAATCTGTCTGTACATGATTACAAGGTCCCAGGTGATCATGAACACTACTTCCAAAACATGGACAACACACTCCTAATACCAGGGCTTGACAGCCATTGCACAACTATTGAGTAAACTCATAAAAAGAGAGTATCTTACGTGTTCTCATTTTGTTTTTGACTTTGCAGATTATTTCATGAGTTAATTGTCTTCACCAGTTTAATATATACCAGAAAACTGGAGCCACAAATTCAATCGAATGCTCATATTGGGGGCTGGAATGTACTATAAAAGGGTACTTATTTTGTAAAAGCTTCATCCAGAACCCGTCAGCATTTGATCATCCAAGAACAACTTCTGGCTCCATGGTGACAAATTATCAAATAGGTGACATGTGTGTATCTTAAATTAAGTGAAATGCTTAAGGAAATTTTGTATCTTTTCTTTCTTTCTTTTACTTTACTTGACTGCTTTGATAACTTATCTTTCCAAATGTCATTTCTTTTAATACTAGATAACCATAATTCAGTTAATTCCAAGAAAGCTTTATTACTTCTGGGCTTTTCCTAGACTCTCAGTTTTAAAACATTAAACACTTAAACTGGGCATGGTGGCACATGCCTGTAATCCCAGTACTTGGGAGGCTGAGACAGGAGGATTGTAGGTTTGAGGACAGCCTCAGCAACTTAGCAAAATTCGCAGCAACCTAACAAGACCCTGTATCAAAATAAAAAATATAAAGGGTTGGGTGTGGCTTGGAGGTAGGATGCCCCTGAGTTCAAACCCCAGTGCCAAAAACAAATAAGTAAATAAATACATAATTATATAAACACTTAGACAGGCATGGTGGTACATGCCTGTAATCCCAGAATTTGAGAGTCTGATACAGGAGCATTGCAGGTTTGAGGCCAGTGTCAGCAACTTACCAAGATCCTGTTTCAAAAAACAAAAAGGGCTGGTGGTGTGGCTCAGAGGTAGAACACCTATACGTTCAATCCTCCAGTACCACAAAATAAATAAATAAATAAATACATGCATATATACATACATACATACTTTATTGTGAGATAATTGTATATTCATACCAAGTTGTAAGAAATAATGGATAGAGATCTTCTATATCCTCTACCTAGTTTTCCACAGTGGTTGTATCTTGCAAAACCATAGTAAAATATCACAGCCAGGATATTGATAATGATACAATCAAGAATACAGAACATTTTATCACCACCAGATTGCTTGTGTTGCCCTCTTATAATTATAGCTACTTCCTTCGTGCCCCCACCTCCCCTTTAATGTCTGACAACCACTAATCTGTTTTCCACTCTTCAATTTTGTCATTTTAAGAATGTCTATAAATGCAGCCATGTAATATGTAACCTTTAGTGATTGGCTTTCTTAACTCAGCGTAATTCCTTGAAGATTCTTTCAGGTTACTGTGTATGACAATAGTTAGTTCCTTTTCATTGCTGAGCAGTATTTCATGGTGTGAATATACTATAGTGTTTTTAACATTTACCTATAGAAGGACATTTTCAATTTCCAGGACCAGGTCATTATGAATAAAGCTACTGTATACATTTGTGTACAGTTTTTGTGTGAACATACACTTTCATTTCTCTAGGATAAATTACCTAGTTACCTGTTATTTCTCTGCAATAAATGACAATCGTTGGAGCATATGGTAATCTCATATTTAGATTTTTAGAAACTGCTAAACTTTTCCAGGGGCGATACCAACTTATATTCCTACTAGCAATGTATGAGCAATTCACATTCTTGCCAGCATTTAATGATGTCACTTTTTTAATTCTAGCTGATAGATGCATGGTATCACATTGTGACTTTAATTTTCATTTTTCTATAGCTAATAATGTTGAGTATCTTTTTATCTACTTATTGCCATCTGTGTATCCTCTTTGGTAAAATATCTATTCATATTTTTTGCTCATTTTCTAATAGGATTGTCTATGTTTTTACTGTTGAATTTTGAAAGTTCTGTATTCCAGATACCAGTTCTTGGTTGGATTTTAGGTTTGTAAATATTTTCTCCCAGTCTGTAGCTATCTTGCCATCTCCTTAAAAGAATCTTTCATAAAGCAGAAGTTTCTAACTTTTATGAAGTCCAAAATATCATTTTTCTATTTATATGCTATGCATTTAGTTTCAAATCAATGAACACTAAACTACGTCTAGATCCTAAAAATTTTATCTTTTCTAGAAGTTTTAGTTTTATATTTTATGTTTAAGGCTGTGATCAATTTCGAGTTAGTTATTATAGAAACTGTAAGACTTAGTTGGATTTTATTTTTGACCCTATGATCTTCAGTAGCTCGGCAGCACTTGTTGAAAGGCTGCCTTTCCTCTCTCTATTGAGTTGCATTTGCACCTTTATCAAAACTCACTTGAGCACATTTATGTGGGTCTTTCTCTGGGTTCCCTACTCAGTTCCACTGATATATGTGTTATCTCCCTGCCAACGCTCTTATATAGTGCACCTTGAAATTGGGTAGATGGATTCTTCCTACTCTGTTCTTTTTTCCAAAATAGTTTTTTCCCTCCTTTCCTCCCTCCCTCCCTTCTTTCCTTTTTGTAGTGCTAGAGATTGAATACAGGGGCATTCTACCACTGAACTTCACCTCCAGCCATTTTTACTTTTATTTTTTTGTGGTGCTGGGGATTGAACTCAGGGTCATTCTACCTTTGAGCTACACCTTCAGCCCTATTTATTTTTTATTTGGAAATAGGGTCTTGCTAAGTTGCTGAGGGTTTCGAACCTGCGATCCTCCTGCCTCAGTCTCCCAAATACTGGAATTACAGGCATGTGGCACCAAGCCTGGCTATTCTTTCTCTTTCTTTCAATGTGAACTTTATATTAATCTTGTCCATATATATATATATATATATATATATATATATATAATCATCGATCCTGGAATTTGGATAGAAATTGTGAAGTAGTGAAAGTGGGCATCCTTGAATTAGTCCCACTCTTAGAAGGAAAGAATTAAGTTTTTACCATCAAGAATGTTAAGCATAGGTTATATGTTGTTTTTGTCTTAAATGTTCTTTCTTAAATTGAAAAGATTCTACTATTTATTTTTCTGAGCATTCTCATTATTATTTGGTGTCGAATTTTGTCCGATGCTTTTTCAATTTCAGTGGATAGGATCATGTGATTTATCTTCTTTGGCCTGATAATATGGTGGACTA
Organism: Glis glis; assembly: GCA_004027185.1. Classification (NCBI taxonomy): domain Eukaryota; kingdom Metazoa; phylum Chordata; class Mammalia; order Rodentia; family Gliridae; genus Glis; species Glis glis. The sequence continues at coordinate 10,939 of PVJS01024773.1, forward strand.
CATTGGTTAATTTTAAAAAATTAAACCAACATTAAATCTCTGGAATGAACCACACTTGATCATGATGAATAATTATTTTTATATATTCCATTTGCCAATATTTTGTTAAAGATTTTATGTCTGTATTCATGAGAGGTAGTGGTGTGAAGTTTTATTCTCTTTTTTTTTTGTAATTTCTCTGCCTGATTTTGATATCAGGGTAATACTAGTTTTATGGAATGTATTGTTAAGTGTTCTTTAATTTTTTGGAAAAGACTGTGTAGAATTGCTGAATCTCTTACTAAATATCTAGTAAAACTATCCAGAGAAACTATCTGGGCTTGCCAATTTCTTTTTTAGGATGTTATAAATTATGGGCTCAACTTCTTTAATGGTTACAGGGCTAGTCAGTGTATCTATTTTATAATGGCATACAAACTGCCATTAGTTGTAGAAGTTCATATTTTTCAAGGAATTAGTCCATTTTATCTAAGTTGGCAAATTTACTTGTGCAGAATTTATAATATTCCCTTATAATCTTTTTGATGCTTGCAAGTGTGTAGTAATATTGAACCAACCTTGCATCTCTGGAATGAACCACATTTGATTATGATGAATAATTATTTGTATATATTCCATTTGCTAGTATTTTGTTAAGGATTTTATGTCTGTATCCACGAGAGAATGTTGTTTCATTTCCAATCTTGGCAAATTGTGCCTTCTCTCTTTTTCTTTGTCACTATTGCTAGAGGTCTGTTAATTTTGGTGATTTTTTTTGTAAAAAAAGAAACAGCTTTGTATGTAGCTGATTTCATTTTTATTGATTTCTGCTCCTTATTATTTCTTTCTTATTAATTCTATGGGTTTATTTTGCTCTCATTTTTCTAGTCTTGGGATGGGAACTTACATTATTGGTTGGCGACCTCTCTTTTCTGGTGTAAGCATGTAGTGCTATACATTTCTCTCTGCATTATATTGTTCCTGTCTGTATCCTGCAAATGTTAACTTGCATTTTCATTACTTCAGCATATTTTATTCCCTTTGAGACTCCCTCTTTTTTAGTGTTTATATTTAAGGTATATGTCAACAGATGAGTGGATAAAGAAATTATTGTATATGTATATAATGGAATAGTATTCAACCTTAAAAAAGAAGATACTGCCATTTGTGACAATATGCTTACAAGTGGAGAACATTATGTCAAATCAAATAAGCTGGAAAAAGAAGAAAATACTGCATTATTTCACATTACATGAAATCTTTAAAAAAAGTTATGATGTCTTTGCTCAGGGATTATTTAGAAGTGTGTTAATTAATTGTCAAGTGTTTGAAGATTTTCCTCTTATCTCACTGTTAGTGATTTCTAGTTTTTATTCTAGGTTTTACATGTGTTGGAGAATACACTGTGTATGATTTCAGTTCTTTAAATTTGTTGAGGTTTGTGTTATGGCCCAGGATATGTTACATCGTGGTGTAGAAGAATGTGTAAAAGAATGTACTCTGACATAGTTTGGTGGGGGTCTGTAAATGTTAATTAGATCCTGTTAGTTGGTGGTGTTACTGATTTTTTCTATGTCCTTGCAACTTTCCTTTCTGGTTGTTCTATCAATACTGACAGAAGTCTCAGCTATAATTGTGGATTTGTCTTTTTCTGCTTTTAGTTCTATCAGATTTTGCTTCGTATACTTTAAAGTTGTGTTTTTAGTTACATACACGTACATCTACAGCAACACTTAGAGTTTGATTGAATGACGGGACTATAGCCTATCTAACTTGACACATAAAACTATTCATTACACGCAGCAAATAATGAACATATTTGATATGAAATGTGGCACAGACTATCTCATATTGAATTGTCACCATCTCTCAAAGCAACAGTCATGATATATATTAGGGCAAATAGTATAAATCCATTCATTCTTCATCAAGAAAGATCAAGCTTTCTCATCTTGGCACTATTGACATTTTGGGCCAGAAATTTCTTTCTTAATTCCTTCCTTCCTTCCTCCTTCCCTCCCTCCCTCCCTCCCTTCCCTCCCCCCCTCTTTCTTTCTTTCTTTCTTTCTTTCTGGGTATTGAACCCAGAGGTACTCTACTTCCAAACTATACTCCCAGCCCTATTTATCTTTTATTTTGAAATGAAGTCTCACTAAGTTGTTAAGGCAGGTCTCAAACCTGCAATTCTCCTATCTCAGACTCCCAAGTACTGGGATTACAGGTGTGCACCACCATGACCAGCTGGGAAATTCTTTGTTGTGGTAGATGTCCTGTGCATTGTAAGTTGTTTAACAGCATCCATGTTCTCTACCCACTAGATGCCAGTAACAGTCCCCCAAGTTGTGACAAACATTGCCAAAAGTTCTTCAAGGGTTAAAGCTGCCCTTGGTTGAGAACCACTGAGCTATACCTGAATATATTTTAAGAGCAACACAAATTGTTTAATATTTCAATATATCCCTATGCCACTAGACACACTATGAATTATAATTTGAAGAGAAATATGAGAATGGTCATTTTGCAAAAGCAGGAAGCCATTTTTTGTCCTGAAAAAAAAATCTATTGCCATTAGTAAAGAAGGGTTGGATAAAATTATTATGGACTTTTTCTTTCCTAAGTATTACACTGCTCAAAGCTTCCTTTTTAATAGAATGAGTACTGTTTTCTTATATTCAATAGTATTCTTCATCTCAATTTAGTAAGTGGGTCAAGTGGATATTTTACAGTTATCAAAGACAACAACTGTCACAAGAACCATAACAACTAAAAGAAATTGTTTCTCATTCACATGTGGTATTCAACTGATTTTCTGTAGTCAGATGACTTTAAATAGTAGAAAAGATCTTGATATTTAGATGGGTATGACATGCCAAAGTCACAAATGAGTAATTACGATAGGTTACTGTAAACTGGGCACGGTGGTGCATGCTTGTAATTCCAGTACTGAGACAGGAGGATTGCAGGTTCGAGGGCAGCGTCAGCAACTTAGCAAGACCCTCAGCAACTTAGTGAGATCCTATTTCAAAATAAAAAATAAAATAGGAATGGTAATGTAGCTCAGAGGTAGAATACCCCTGGGTTCAATCCCCAGTACCACACACACAAAAAAAAAAGAAAGAAAGAAAAGAAAAAAGAAAAATAGGTTACTATATTATTCAGGGTTCTCCAGAGAAACAACCCAATAGGATGTGCTCCTGGTATACACAGGATGCCTTACATAAAGTCCCTTATATAAAAGCGTGTCATATTTGCATATAACCTGTGCATATCCTCCCACATACTTTAAATAATTTCCAGATTACTTGTAATGTAATACAGTGTAATGCTGTGTAAATAGTTCTCATACTGTGTTGTTTCAGGAATAATGACAAGGAAAAAAAGTCTGCACGTGTTCAGTACAGACACAGTGTTTTTTGAGTATTTTCCATCTACAATTGGTTGAAGCTGTGGATGCAGAACCTGTGGATCCTGAGGGCTGAGTGTATGGGACTTTTAGTTTAAGAAATTGGCTCATGTTATTTTGGAGACTGGTAAGTCCAAAATGTGCAGGGTGGGGTGCAGGCTGAGGACCAGGGAAAGGCCAAGGCTGCAGGCTCAGTCCGAAGGCTGTCTGCTGGCAGAAATCCCTCTTGCTTGAGAGAGGTCAGTCCTTTGTTCTATTCAGGCCTTCAGCTTATTGGATGAAGCTCATCCACATTATGGAGAATAATCTGCTTTACTCAAAGTTCACAGATTTAAATGTTGGTGGTGCACACCTGTAATCCCAGTCCTTGGGAGGCTGAGACAGTTGCATCACAGGTTTGAGGATAGCCTCAGCAAATGGCAAGATTCTTAGCAACCTAGTGAGACCCTATTTCAAAACCAAAACAAAACAAAATAAATAAAAAGGGCTGGGGCTGTAACTCAGAGGTAGAATGTCCCTGAGTTCAATTCCCAGTACAAAAAAAATGTTAATATCATTCAAAAACATCCCCACAGAAATATCTGAAATAATGTTTTACTCAGTATATGGGCACCATGGCCCAGTCAAGTTGACACATAAAAATAACTATCACAATTACTCCATAATAATTACATTATTGTTTGTTAATCAATAGAACTCTGCATTGTGGGCAAACACAAACAATGGGGTCAGAGATATTTCATTCTGAATATGAGTTCTGCTACTTACTACTTTTTAACTGTGGGATTTGGGGCAATTTATTTCACCTCTCTGAATTTCAATTCTTCATCTGTATAATAGGCACAATAACATTCACCTGTTAGGGTAGTTGTGGAGAACTGAATATGATAATGTTCATAAAGCATCCATCTCCCCGTGGGTCCTGGGCTATGTTTTTTTAGCACTAATGGTGCTAAAATGCTTTTTTTCTTAGATGCTAGGAAATTTAGTCAGGTCCCATGCACTTGGGCTCCAGGCATCGATGGGTGCAGGAATCCTAATTTCTAAGTCCCAGTACATTTACATAGTATGTTAGTGCTGGTCACAATGTGTGATAGACATGGAGTAGAAATTGGACTTTGAATGGTGGTGCGTGTAGAGTTGGGTATCACTGCTTTTTTCTTGGCTTTGTCCAAACCGGTCAAGTAAAACATTATGGATCTCAAAGGAAATCTTAAAAAAATTGAAGATTTGTTATTGGTTTCAATTTGGCAAATTCATTCAACTTGTAAATTTCTTGTTTATTTTTTGGTTCTTGTTTATTATTATTATTTTATTTATTTTTGTGCTTCTATTATTGCATTGCACTTACACATTATAGTGAGGTTCATGTGATACAAACATACATGCACACAGCTCTTAGTGTATTTCCCTCCACATCCTACCACATTACCCACTTCTCCCTCCCTGTACATGCTAGTGAAACCAGTAGTAATATCTTTTATATATTGCCAAAGTGTTATTTGAACTGTTTCCTTCCTCTGTCTTCCTTTTCCTCCTCCTCACCTCCCTCCCCAAATCTGCTATTCTACTGGTCTCTCTCCACATTTACCCAAAGTCCATTATGTTTCTTGTTTTCTCTCTATTTTTCACATATGAGAGGAAACATTCAACTCTTGACTTTCTGAGACTGGCTGATTTTGCTTAGCATAATATTCTCTAGTTCCATCCATTTTCCTGCAAACAACATAATTTTGTTCTTCTTTATGGCTGAGTAGAATTTCATTGTATGTATATACCACATTTTCTTTATCCATTCTTCTGTTGATGGACACCTAGGTTGGTTCCAAAATTTGGCCACTGTGAATTGTGCTGTTGTGTTCCTTCTAAATTTCAATGAAAACGCACAGAGGAGAAGCTGAGAGGACAATTTGACCTGCCCCAGTTTAGGAAGCTCAAGAAATTCAGGATGGGAATTGCTTAATAACTTTTTACAATAGTTTTTATCTTTGGTTTGATTGTCTTTCTTTATATCCTATATGCATTTTAGAAAGTAGGTATAAGCAATATAATTTGTAAATATTCAATGGAGATGGAAAAGGCGCACTGCCTTTCAAACAAACTTTGAGAGTTAATTCTATTAGTCTTATTCTTCTATTTTCTTGACTAATCACTGAGATCCACTCAGTGCTGATACTCAGTCTTAGTCACCTTTGTACTCCAAAGTCTAAAATAGTCTTGGTGAGTAGAGTGTGGTATGCACACCTGTAATCCCAGTACTTGGAAGGCTGAGACAGAAGGATTGCAGGTTTGAGGACAGACTCAGCAACTTAGAGAGACCCTCAGCAACTTAACAAGACCCGTTTTCAAAATAAAAAGGTCTGGGACTGTAGCTCAGAGGTAGAATGCTTCTGGGTTCATTCCCCAGTACCAATAATTAAAAAAAAGACAATGCTAAATATATTCATTAACTGTTCTTAGTACCACTGATTCCTAAGGTCTTCAAAAAATTCCTTATAGTCAACAAGCTCTTTAAAAGTGATTCTTAAATTTCAAAATCTGTTTTCTCAAAACGTACCATGGGTCAGATTATGGAGAACTAAATATACTTCATAATTGGGAACACAGGTACTGATTGTTGAGGTTCCTCAAGCCTCAACATATGTTATCTCAGACCTTTACAGATATTATCTCATTTAATTCCAACAACCATCTTTTGGAGGAAAAATTGTTATTATGGTTTATCAATGAGGAAATTGAAGACCAGAGAAGTAAAATCATCTCCTTCCATTTACAGCGATGTGCCAAGGCAATGCACTGTACCACTTTGCCCTTTCTGAGGATGCACAAAGGGTGCCTCCTGGACAGCAGAAAGGCCTGGTGTGCAGAGGCCAAATCTCATAGGCATGTTCCTCCGGTTCCCCAACCAGAGTCCCATCTCCAGGCTTCTCCAGGTGCAGGAAGGCATTGTTCACTGTGGCACCTCACTCGGGGTGCCCCATTATCTCTCTCTAGATAATGAAGATAATGGGGCGCCCCATTATCTTCCTTGCTTCCTGCTTTGGGAAGGGGACTGGGCAGGCCCCGTGTTCTGTAGCTCAGCAAGCATGTAGCATAGGGCGGGAGGTAAAGATTCCAACCAACAGATGGCTCCACTTTCTATGAGTTTTGTGGGGGAGATGAAATGCCCTAGTACTCACTACTCCTACAAATTCCTTTTGGCGATCTCCTTCTAGTAAATTTACAGTCTTGGCTTTCAGAAGTGCTTGAAGGTTATAGTCACAGTCTCTGTTTGCCTGATTCTTATGACTCTAGGGTTTGACTCTTAGGTACAGAGAATGTGGTGTGGTGGCCATGACAATGTGGAGGGGACCTTCTGCGTGTGGGACTGACAGCCAGCTGCTTGTTCTGAATCCATCACTGCATCTGTGCCAGAGCCACACTCCCCACTGGCTGCTCGCAGATGATGGCAGCATCAGGGACACCAAGACAGGACTGCTCCTGCCAGTGGAGAACCTTTCTGAAGAATGGTTTGGGCTCAAGGACTTTCCATTGGTCTATCTCCAATCTTAAAGTTTTGTTGTAGGCTGAGAGTCTTCCTACCAAGCCCTCCTTTCTTCCCTGTCTTTCACAGAGATCAAAACAGAATTGTCTTCAGAGATTCCTCCTGCTTCCACTGGCATGCTCCCCCTCTCCCTAACAGATGCTCCCCCCTATACATTTCTTTCCATTGACATAATCTTGAGTTGATCAAAATTTTAATTTTGGAAATACGAAAAATCCCATTTAATATCCAGCTACCTATGTCATGGGTTGCGATTTTAGAATATTTGATTTAGGAGCCGGGTGTGGTGGCGCATGCTTATAATCCTAGTACTTGGGAGGCTGAGACCGGAGGATCTGGGTTCACGGCCAGCCTCAGCTACTTAGGCCCTCCTCAACTTCGTGAGACCCTGTTTCAAAAAAATAAAGAAAAACAATAGGGCTGGGAATGTAGCTTGGAGGTAGAACGCCCCTGGGTTCAATCCCCGATACTGCAAAAAAAAAAAAGAATATTTGATTCAGTGCCAGATATCTGAAACCAAGACATTCTTTCTGGGGGAGGGGAAGTAGACTGAAATCACTAGAACATTTAAAGAAAAATTATATTAGTCTAGATTATTGGGATAATTCCCCAGCTCACTTTTCCTATATAAGAAGGATTTATTTGTGACTATGATCCCAGCTTCATGACCCCTGGGTTTATTTCTTTCCCGTACTAACAATGGTCTTAATACATCCCTTTATCTCTCTGCATTATGATTTCTTCATGTGAAAAATATAAAATTATTTCACTATACCCATGACCAAAGTCCTATTACTCCCATTTTACAGATGATGAAACTAAGACTGAGAAAGAAGAATTTAACTTGCCCAGGTTAACCTAGCTAGGACACAATAGAATCAGAACTTGGATAGAACAGTAAGTCTCTGCCCTTTCATATACTTAGAACTGCATCCAGTAATCTTTACAGTGCTTACAATGATTAATTTTATGGATTTATACACTTGGGATTAAAAAAATAACAGTCTAAACCCATTTTTTAACTGTACATGGGTATTTTCTTTCAGTGGAGGGAAGCATCTTATTTGGCCATTTTAGTATATTTTTCATTGGCTGCTTTACTGAGCCTCATCAAATGTATTTGCTTTGCAGAGCCACCATGGATTAATCCTGAATAAGTAATTTGGAAATGTTTTTATTCATTTCTATGGAAACCATCTATTTGGATTTTCATATATCAAGATCAGAGAGATTTGTCCCAGTCCAATTGCAGTCTTAGTTACAGCAGCGTCGGCTTACGTATTAAGGGCAGAGCTTTGCACCGATGGTCCTTCAGACATCTGCAACTGGTGTGGAACACTGGAGCCAGCAGCATGTGCCTTATGAGGTCCTGTGAGTAAGGCTTCTGCAGATTAGTAGGATCTTTCTTGATGAAACAAGGCCCTTGGACGTTATTAACATGATCTGCCTCTGCCACGAACTCCTTACTTCTCACACAGCCCTCTTCCTCTGCTTGTTCTGGCATTTTAAAGGGTCAAATTTGAATCTAAGAATGTGATATCTGAGATAATGGTTACCAGAGATATTTCTTGACTTTTTAATCCAAAATGGGAATTTTTCCTATTCTTTTGGTATTGAGGATTGAACCCTGTGAACCTTCGATCCTCTTGTCTCCGCCTCCCAACTACTGGGATTACAGGTGTGTGCCACCACACCTGGCTCAAATGGGGATTTTTTGAATGAACAATACCTCCTTTCAAGAAACAACCCCCTATCTTTTCATTGTTAGAATATGTCTTCTGCCTCTAACATCACTTTTTACCTCCTCTTAGTCCCTCCCTCACTTTTTGAGCTTTTTGGGCCTTGATGTCTCTTTTATCCTCTAGATTGCTGAGAAGGTTGTTGAGAAGGTTGTATGTTGGTGGGAGGATGGATACTGGAGACCCGGCATGCAGGCCTCCTGGAGACTATGAACAGTTTTTAAAGAAAAAACCTTTGTAGGGTATGGCCTGAAGGTCTTAAGAATCATGTAGACATTTAAGCCATAGATAAAAATCCTGAGAGAATTTATAATACATATACTCCTCATCTATCTTTTTTCTTTTAAGTCAAATGATTTTTGCACAAAACCATTTCTTAAAATAGCTAAATTGTTTTCAAAATATTTCTTAAAACAGTTGTTAGCCCCAACTGATTTGTAATATATAAAATAGCATCTGATATGCAAAAATTCTGTATTGCATCCTTATCTGTGTCATAACGTAGTTAATGTCAACCCAGAGGGAAGGGCTGCAAGAGTTATGTGCATGTGTGTTTCTATCACTCCATACCCCAGTATGATGCATAATTGCAATGCACCAAATAAAAATATATAAAAAGTCAACCCACAGGCTTTTAGTTGAGGAAGAAGTCTTACTTGTTTTGATGAACTTTGTTTATCCTGCCTTCATGCTATGCCTAACAGCATAACTATCAGCTTCCTTATGGTGCATCCTTATATTTAAATTTTGTATCTTGTAAGCATCATTTAATGGTTTTTTAAAAACCAGTCTGACAATTTTATTCTTTTACTTGGAGTATTATTTCCACTTATCTTTAATGAAATTACTAACATATTTGGGTGTACATCTCCCATCTTACCATTTGCTTTCTATTTGGGGTGCTTTATATTCTTTTTCTCTCCTTTCTTACTTTTTCTTGAATTAATCAACATTATTTCATTTTCCTCCTTTCATTTATTAATCTTATGATTTAATTATTCCACTAATGGTTAACCTAGAGAACACAACATGCATTTTTGACTTGTTAAAACTTACGATGTTTATATTATAGTAATACATGCATATCCATGTTTATAGCAGCACAATTCATAATAGCCAAATTAAGGAACCAACCTAGATGTCCATCAACAGAAGAATGGATTACAAAATTATGGGATATATACACAATGGAATTCTACTCAGCAATAAAGAAGAACAAAATTATGTCATTGGCAGGAAAATGGATGGACCTGGAGAACATTATGTTAAATGAGATTAGCCAGTCACAGAAAGTGAAGGATCATATGTTCTCTTTTGTATGCAGAAGGTAAGGAGTAATTGGGATACAGGAGGGACTTTAGATAATGGAGTAGAAACTCCAGTTGAATGAGGGAGGTGGTGTAGTGGGGAGGGAGGGAGAATTAATGAAGGAAACACTTCCATTGACATTATGCACATATGTGAGAATCCCAATGCCAATCTCAATATCATGTATGGGGAAGGGGGAGTGGGGAGGGAGCTGGGGGAAACTCACCAAGTGCTGTGCGCATGTATGTCACTATCACTATGAACTACATTGTGATGTGAGATTATAATGCACCAATAATGTATAAAAAGTATGATGTTTACCCATTCTCTAATATTGCTAGAAATTTAGAACATTTTTACCCCATTTACCACTCTCTCACTACCTTTTAGATAACTCCTGTTGTACATCTTAGTGATTGATATATTTTAAATTTTACAAGAATTCACAATTATTTTAAATGGCCAATATTCACTTACAGTTACATATGTACTTTTTCCTGCATGTGTTCTTCGTTCTCTACTGTTTTGTGCCATATTTCCATCTGTGAATTATTTTTCTTTAGTCTAAAAAATCTCCCTTCGGTATTTCTTTTAGTGCAGAACTTCTGTTAATGAACTTCTTCAGTTTTTGTTTGTCTGAAATTGTCTTTTGTTGGTTTTCAGTTATGAGAGAACATTTTCTCCAGATACAGAATTCTGGGATGGCTTTTTTTCTTTCGGCACTTTAACAGTATTATTCTAATGTATCTGGCTTCCATGATTTCTGTTGGGAAATACATTGAAAGCCACATTGTTGCTCTTTTGAAAATAATGTGACTTTTTTCTCTAGTTATTTTTAAGATCCTTTTCTTTGGTTTTCAGGAATTTTGCTGTACTTTTACATAGTACATTTTAGGACTCTATTATGTGGTTTTGTCTTTATCCTTCTTTGAGCTTCTTGAATCTGTGTGTCAATATTCTTTAATGGCTTTGGAAAATTGTTGCCAATATTTCTTGGAATACTACTTTCCTATATTCTCTTCTCTTTCTCCAACTATAATGATACATTTTGAGCACATTCTAGAAGTCTCTTTCACTTTAATATGTGTTCTTATTCTATGTTCTCTCTGTGCTTCATTTTATTTTCTATCAATTCCTTTCCTATTATACCGATCCTGTGTTCTGCTATGTCTAACTGCTGTTAATGTCATTTGCTGAATTCTTAATTTAAGATATTTCAATGTTTAAGTTCTAGAAAACTATTTGATTCTTTAAAAGAAACAGATTCTATTTCTGAGGTGAAATTATCCATCCTTTCATTACTTTTGCTACTTTTCCTATACACCATCAACAGATTGATAATATTTATTTGCTAACTTAAAATTCTGTATCAACTCTTTGTTCATACATGAAGTTACTTGTATTGATGTAAAGACTATCTATGCGGAGGGGCGGGAAGCGGGGTGGGAACCAGATGGAGACACACAATGAATGCTGGGTGCATGTATGTATTTATCACTCAACCTCACCATGATGTATAAGTACAATGCACCGAGAAAAAAAAAAAAGGAAAAAAATCTGGATCAGCAGTGGTGGGTCTATTTCTATTCCCTGTTTTATCCTGTTGAGTGTAGATCATACAATGTATTTTCTCATGTCTAGTAATTTTTAGCTGAATACAATGCTTTATGTATGAAAGAACCCTAGGCTCCATATGATTTTATCTTCCATCTGAGAAAGTCCCCCTTGTCCTCTGTTAGTAGGAACAGATGGAACAGATAGCAGATAGAGTGAGGAGGTGATCTTCTCAATTCAGTCAGGGATTGTGTTTGGTAGTTTGAGTCAACCTACCTTTGAGTTGTCTCTATCTCTAGGGTAGGTCCTCTTGAAATGTGGCAGAGTCTGGTCCTTGGCTCCTTAGCCCTGAAGTCTGCAGGGAATTCAGAATTTCCCCTTCATATGTTTTCAGCTCAACATATTATCTTCCTAACTCATAGAACTTTAAAATTTCAGCAGCATCTCAGCAACATGTATGGGGAGTAGGAGGGAGCTGAGTAGGATCTGGAGGAAAACACCAAGTGCTGCTTACATGTATGTTTCTATCACCAAAACTGATTATGATGTATAATTACAACACACCAATAAAAGTATATTAAAATTTGCAAATGTCTTAAGGCCACGAGCAGTCCTGCTTTTTGAAGCAGTTCTCTTCACCTGACAAGTCTTACTTTCTAATCACTGTGATTTTTTTCTCCTCTGGCTTTGGGAAGTTTTTGGTCTGGGTTTCTATCTTCCTATGCAACTCCGGAGCTCCAAAAGTTTCCTTTGGAGAAAGCTGGCTGTGTGTTTGAGACTCCTTAAATTTTCATTTTCATCAGTCTAGTTCTTTGTGACAGCTAAAAGTTTTCATGGTTTCTCTTTCCCATTGCATGATCAACTTATGGCCAGAACTGGAAAATGTCCTCACTGAAACAAAATTACTGGGCATCATTAACTTACCTTAGAACATTATTCCCTTTGGGAATTTTAATAAATCTAGTCCTACTTGTTTTTATAACTCTGATGATTAATAATATTTTTAAAATAACATGCATTTTCCTAAAGTGGAAGAGTTAGCCCGCTGTGGACTACTTTAGTCCATCTGGACATGCGCGTCCTGGCCCTCATATTTTCTTTACCATTTATACATTCATTCCATACACTAATCTGGAGATCATTACAGTCATACTTTTGATCAAGCACTTTTCCATATGAAAGTGGCTTAGCTATTATTTACAGTGTTTTTGGGAATCAACTTACAAACATTAATAGAAGGAAAATATTCCATTTATTTTCTACCTAGTCCAAGAGCTAATATCATATACTCCCTTTGCCTCAGTCTTCCTTGATTCCCCTAGTTAGACATAAATTTTTTCCTTCTGGAATTCCCACAGCACCTTGTCTGTATGCTTTCTTGCATATATACCATATATTATGTTACCCATGCATATTTATATTCTTCACGGGGAACATCAAATAGCTTTGTTGGTAGTAGAAAGAATAAGTGAATAAAAAGCCGGTAACATGACACTGGGGATACCAAGAGAGCTATCACATACTCATCCTCATTGTTTGTGAAGAGGACACCAAAGGGACAATATTTCTTGAGCTGGGGGCAGAGTTACACTGGTGCTATCCATTTGCATATCGGAGCAAAGATTTTCCTAAGAGTGGGGTTAAATTCCATCTTCCATGGCTATGAAATCAGAGAAACAGTAAATATGACAAAGGAAACTGGCCTGCACATACTTTCAGACCTTTGTATCAAAGACTATAGGGGGGTTTGTTATATTGGTGGCAGTCAGAATTGAGAAAATCCACGTACGACTTAAATTGTCAAGATTATGGGTATAAAATTCCTGAGTCAAAAATTGTTTCTGCTACTCCATGGATTCTAAAATCAACCATCACCCATTTATTGTGCACCATTGTGAGCAAGACCCATGGAAAAACAAGACTTCAGGCACTGCCGATTCTATACCAAGAGCTTAATTTAAAGAAGGCATAAATATAAATCACTATCACTATAGGGAAATATGTAACAAGACTATATGAATAGAACAAAGAGTAGATATTCTTAGGATTTTGAGGAGATGACCATCTGGGGGTGGTCTAGCCAGAAACCTGGGTTGTATCTTGTCATGGGACCTCAGGGAGCTTATTTAGCCACCAGGGGTTTGGCTGTAAAGTTCTTCCTTTTCTTTCTTTCCTTTGAGTTGTATTCACATGGCCATTCATGTTGGAAGGGAAATGAACAAATTTAATGTGGCATCTCATCTCAGATGGCTTTAATAGTCTGAATTGCTTTTAATAAAAACTTGTAAGGCAAGCAAAGAATTTCCTGTCAAACTGTCTAAGTGCCATCTGGCTTGAAGTGGGGTCTTGGTGATCCAAGCCCATTCACAAGGAGAGTACAACTTACCACAACTATGCTGGAAGAGCCTGGAGGTGGGCGGGTATGCAGCATTTCTCATTAGACATGTTAAATGGTGAAACGGGCCAGAGATGAACCAAATAAGAAATATCTCCGGAGAGACAGAACTTTTATATATTTCAAAGTATTACTGTGAAATAATGACAGTAGTTAGATTGAACACAAATTGTGGAGTGAAATTGGTGGGAAGGGATAAGAAGGAACACATAAGAATGTTGTTTGATGATTATCTGTGACATGAATGCATAACTCAAAATTTGCCAATGTTTGAGTGTTCATTCATCATACTATGTAATTATTTAAAATTATCATAAAACCACCTCATTACATGGAACCATGCTTGTAAAATGCTGAAATTTTAAGATGTCCAGGTATAAATTCAGTTGAACAGAATATAAAAAGTTCAAATGAAAAAGATTAGGAAGACCTCAGACCTTAAAAGATAAAAGTTGTGCTGGATGGTGGAATAAAGCAATTTTCCTTAGCCAGGCATGGTGGCACATGCCTGTTATCCTAGTACTTTGGAGGCTGAGAGAGCAGGATTGTAGGTTGAGGCCAGCCTCAGCAACTTAGCAAGGCCCTGTTTTCAAAATAAAAAATAAAATAGGACTGGGATTGTAGCCCAGAGGCAGAATGCCCCCAAGTTCAACCCCTAATGCTACACACATACATATACACAAAGTAATTTTCTCTTGTTCCTTTGGGTTGCCCACATATTCTAAATTATATCAATAATTTTTAAAATATAGTACTTTTACTCAACAAATATTTTATGACTTTATGGTGGACTTGTAGACATATCATTGAATCTATTAAGAGGGGAAGACATAATCTTATATGTACTATGGAATGGATAGTGTGTAAGAGAGCCAAGGGAAGTTGGATGAAAAATATTCACAAAAGACTGTTGTGATCATGAAGGCTTAATGAAGGCAGTAGAGTTGGAACTGGACCTTGAAGGACAGGATTTTAATAGGTAGTGTTGAGCATGAAATGGCGTTGTCCGTGGAGAAAATGCACAGCAAAAGGGAAAAGATGGAGCAGCGCAGCTGCACCGTGGAACAGCAAAGATTCACATTGCTCAGTGAACAGAGGAGTGAAGAAAAATGTGACCTGCAAGTGAAGTTTGAGGCCAGAATTGAAGGGATCTCGCATGCTTGGCTAAAAGTTGGGCTTAGTCATTACATCATAATAGCTGGTATATTTTACAGGGTGCAATGTGTTCTCATATACTTTACATCTGGTATTTATAATAATATTTTGAAGAAGAGATTATCATCCCATACATGCACTTCAGACAAAACTGAAGTTGGAGAAACTAAATGACCCTCCAATGTCAGAGCAAGTTTTTTCCCTGCCTTGTTATGCTTCCTAGTTGCTAATTCACATCAACAATATAGCAGTCGTCATAATGCATCATGATTGTTCACTTTTTCCTCCAGGACATTCTAATTATGGATGGAAAAAGCAGCCACCAGGATATTCTACAAGATTTCAAATGATTGGTTAAGAAATTTCGGGAGCTGCGTATGGTGTTTAGAGAATGACTTTAGATTAAAGCCTTGGTATGAATCCTAGCTCTGCTATCTATAAGCGGTTTAACCTTATCAAAGAGGTTATACTCTTCCTGAGCATCAGAAGTGTCCTTACTTTCAATTTATGGGATGACACAACAATAAGGCTCTTGCCAGATGTCAACACCATAATATTGGACTTCTCAGTCTCCAGAACTGTGGGCAAATACTCGTGTTCATTATAAATTACCCAGCCCAATGTATCCTGTTATAGCAGCATAAATGAACTAATACTATCTCTATTAAGAAACTCCAACCAGTACTTGGTAAATCCATATTGTGCTACCCAGAGCAGCAGTCTACAGTTATAGCTACACAAACCAAACATACTATGTAGTTGCACTTTTTCTTCTCACTCTGACCTTTCTGCTGCTTCTCATTGCCATTCTATTTTCTACCATGGATTCAATATGCTTCTAGGAAGTCAGGCTTGATCAGTCTTTTCTATAGGAACTTGGTCTATGAAAACACTTGTCAGCTGGGCATGGTGGTGCATGCCTATAATCCCAGCTACTTAGAAGGCAAAGTCAGAAGGATCACAAATTGGAAGCCACCATGGTCAACTTAGTGAGACCCTGTGTCAAAATACAAAATAAAGAGGGCCAGGGACATAGCTCAGTGGTAAAGTGCCCCCTGGACTCAATCCCTAGTGTATGTGTATATATAATGTATGTATTAGTTGGTGTTTGTGTGCTCTGCTAATATAATTTTACTTGTGTGTTCAATTTTTAAATATTGATATTCCTGATTTATAGCTGCTTGACCTACAATTTATGACTTTAAGATGATATGAAAGTGATATGCATTTAGTAGAAGCTATACTTCAAAATTTGATTTTTGACTTTTTCCCAGGTTAGTGGCACATGTATGGTATTCTCTTGTGATGCTGGGCAGTGGCAGTGAGCTATGGCTCCCAGTTGACTATGGCACTCGGTCAGCCACGTGATCACGAGGGCAAACGACTGATGCTCTACAGTGTGCTGCATTGCTCAGCTAGTGTGGTCAGTAGGTTAGGTGTGTTAAATGCATTTTCAGGTTAAGATATTTTCAACTTGCAGTGGGTTTATGGGGGACATAATCCCATCATACATCAAGGGACATCTGTATTTTTTTGTGTGTGAATGGTACTAGGGATTGAACACCGTGGCAGTCTACCTCTGAGCTACACCCCAGCCTTTTTTTTATTCTTTGGTTTGTAACAGGGTCTCTTAGGTTGCTGAGAATCTCGCTACACAGGTGAGGCTGGCTTTGAACCTGTGATCCTCCTGTCTCAGCCTACCAAGTATTGGGATTATAAGTGTGCGCCACCATGCCTGGCCAGCATCTGTATTTTGACCTAAAGAACTAAGTTTAATCAGAATTCTGGTGTTTCTAAAGATGATCTTTGGGATATTTACAATAAATGCTTGATATTTACCCTATTGATAATGATGACAACTTGTTAAGTGATATAAGTGTGGAACAGTTGGGAAAATATAAGTTTGGCCAAATAGGGGAGAACAAGTACAGACATTAATTTTAAGCTCACAGACACAGATTAATTAATTAAAAATCTGGCCCCTGTGTCTACTTACCCAGTTTTAAGGCATATTCTTAGGAACTCTTATACACTGTTGGTTGGATTGCAAACTAATACAGCCACTATGGAGATCAGTGTGGAAGTTCCTCATATTATTTCATAATTTCAGCATTGTCCATACTATATATATTTACATATTGCAAGGAAGTGAAATAAACTTATAAAGCATATCTGCAGAATAAAAATATTTAGACATTTAGATATTGCAAACCTTCAAACAGTGCAATGTGAAGATTTGTATCTATGCTTTATAAATAGGAACATGAGAGACAGTTGAATTAGTACATAAAGTTTTTATTTAAAGTTTTCCCCTTCCAAGCAAGCTTCATTTATACATTCTAGTACTGTACAAAATTTACATTCTCTGTGACTTATTTATTC